>JBCJKH010000275.1:0-14874 GCA_039877255.1 Loriculus beryllinus
TGGCTCCTCTCTTACTTGCAGAAGGAAGTTGTCTTCTACACAATCGGGGAACCTCCTGGATTGCTTGTGCCAGGCTGTACTGTACCCTACAACAGCTACCAGGGTGGTTGAAGTCTCCCATGAGGACAAGGGCCTGCAACTGTGAGGCTGCTCCTGTCTATAGAGTGCTTCATCCACACAGTCCTCTTGATCAGGCAATGGACAAGTTACCTGTCTTTTGGCTTGGAACAGTAATGGGAGAAGCAGGCAAGCAAAGGCTCTAACTGGTTTCCCTTCTTAGCTTGGCTGCTTGGAAAGGGACAATATGACAGCTGTGTTTCCTGCTGGCTCTGGGCAAAAGCCATTTACTTATCCTAGTGGCTTCCTTTAATGTCAGGATATACAGGGTGGTGGTAACAAAACTGAGCTTGGTGAAGGCAAAATAGAAGCTTGCAGTGAGTTGTCCTAGATACTTTAGCCTCCACTGAAGTAAATCTGCAGTCTTTGTGTATTAGCTACTGCTCCAGCTTTTGTGCTGTGAGGTTATTAATAAGTGCCTATACACTGCTATTAAATCTGCAGATTCAGATGGTAACAGGTCTTGAAGTCCTTTTTGGAGGTTTCAAGTAGTGCTTTACCAAATGTCTAGGTAGTCATCTATCTCTTAACCACATTGTCCAAAAGCAATAGTACTAGTATGTAATCTTTAAAAATAAAAAGCTTTTTGTAAAGACACATCTGTTCTCCAGGTATAGCTCTGTCCTGATGAGCAATGCTGACATGTTGTCTCAGCATGTGAGTGCAGGGTAGATTAACATGTTATTTACACAAACCAGTGTTTTGGGTGGTTTTGTATTAGTTTAAACTATTTATCTGCTACCAGAGCCCTAACAGCCACATTGCTAATAAGTGAGGTACTTCTGTGGTTTGTGATGGCAGTCGTAAGCTGGATGGAATGTATTGTATTGTACTGCTTGTTGTGTTGCGTGTTGTTGTCACTGGTACTTGAATTATTCTGTTAGGCATTTTCTTAGACTAAAAAAAGAGTATCTTTGAAGAACTGAAAGTGAAGTGAAGCCAGAATTAGCTGATGCTGTATTTCACTTAAAACATCTAAATGGAAAAAAGAAAAGGCTATGAAGCTGCTAAAATGGTAAAGAAATATGCACGGTGAGCAGCAGTGCTTGGTTTCATGGCCTGTTTAACTCTGTGTTATCTCACATGTGTGGGTCTGAGTCCATCATTCCCTGCCTTCTAGCTTTATGGAAAATGGGAATTGTTCATGCTTCTGATGGCAAATGTGCAAGTTCACAGGTTTTTATACATACCATGCACACTTAATTCTTTTAAAAGCAAGTTGACTTAAGTAATTTCTAACTGTTAGGCATAGTTAATCCCTTGTGTTGATAAAAATAATGTCATGAGAAAGCTTAAGCAACTTTGGAGGATATCTTGACTGGAGCAGCTCTGAAAGTGCAGTGGTGTGAAGCCAGTAAAATGAAGACCCTTCTATTGTATTGGTATCTTCCTGAAAGGGTACTATTCCACCTTGGGGTTGCAAGACTTGCTTTGTAGTGACTATTTTGTGTAAGTCCAAACCCAAAATTTCAGTTTGGGGTTGGGAGTTGTTGCATTGAAACAGTTTGTGCGGGAAAATCTGTTGGTTCAATCTAACAATCTTTTATGTTTTTTCTTCTTTCTACTTGTTTGAGAGAATATACAGGGTAGAGGATTGTAGGAGGCTGTGAAATGCAGCTGTGGGACCTCAGGACAGTGTGCTGCTTGTGAGCGGGGCTGGGCTTTGGCTGATTTTTCTTGTTGAAACTTAAAGTACAATCTTCTTCTCTAGCTCATGGGACTCAGTTAGGAAGACAGAAGTGTTACAAAACTGCTCGTGCACCCCAGGCTGTGGCAGCAGTCATTTGCCTGGCTTCTGCAGTTAGTACTAAACCAGCTGCTTAAATTTTATTCTGTATAGGAAAGCAAGCAATAATTGATTTGTTTGATTCTCTGTTCAGCTGTCCATAAGATCCTAGAAGAGTATTCCCTGGCTTTTTTTTGGTTCCTAACATGTAAAGTGGGATGGATGTCAGAGCAGCTGGGACGCTGGGTTAAACAGGAGGACTGAAAATAGTGGTTTAGGGAAGGCTATGGCCACCAAAGTGCCCATGCTTAGAGCAGTCCCCTAGAAAGGCAAGAGAGGAACCCTTTGGCTTCTCATCTCTGCTTTGGGAAACATCTGTAAGATGCAGGTTGCCCCTACAAGATAAGGCTGATCTTCTGTCCAGACTCTGTGTTTGGATGTTGCAATGTCAAGGTTTCCATGCTCAGACATAATGATCATGAAAATCCAGTGCTGTCACCTTGCCTCTATTTCTGTCTTTTGGGTTGGTGCAGTTCCCTGTAGCCACACACTGTCTTGTTTACAAGTGCTGGTTGGTCATCTGCCCGTAACTACAGAGTATGGGGCCTGCCTCAGCAAAAAAAATTTCCTTGAAAATTCAGTCAATTTGAAAGCTTCATCTGTCCTGCAGGTAGAAGGTTGTGTTGTTAGTAAATAAATAGGGTTTGGTGCAAAAAGACCTTTGGGAAGATAACAATACTGGAAAGTTCTCCTTGAGACAACTGAAAATCTTTCCAATGCAGGTGTAGTTTATTCATCTCACTCAAAGTTCTTCCTGTTCTTCTCTTCCTAAGACTTTGTTTCTCTGTCCTAATCAGAAGCTCCCAGAAATGTTTTTCAGTACAAAGGTCTCTACACACATCTATCACTTTGAATACCCTTCAAATGAGTGAAGGCCTGAGGCTGGGGTGCAGAGCTCCTCATAGCAAGGCAGCAGGCTTATCTATAGTTAACAGCTCTCCTTGTAGCTATTGTGGGCTCTTTGAACCCAAAGCTGTGCTGAGATAGATGTGTTTCCTGCCCCTTCACCCTTCATCCTCTCCTTATGTCAAACCTTCAAATTAAATGACAGCGTCAGCAAAGAGATTGCTGCTCCTTAATAAGTTTCAATTGTGTTGCAGATTGAAGCCTCACTCCTTACAATGACAGATTAATAACCCTTCTGCTGAAGCTTTACAACATGTTTTAGGGGGAGGGGGGGATAATTATTGTCTGGGCTTTTTTCTTTTAAACTGTGGAGCTTCATTTCTTGCTAGTGTCTGAGGCAGGTGATGTTACTGTAAAGCTTTTTGTAACAAGCAGCTTGATGTTACTCTTTTTGGACTCTACGGAGCTTGTGGCCCTCCTGTTTGAGATATGTAGAGTGTTCTGAGCATGCATATGCAATGAGAGAAAAGCAGTAGCAAAACACAACTATTAAATAGGAAGTTTTCTGTTATATGCCATAGAGTGGCTGCTGTTCCTCCTGTTTTCTTTGCTGTCTGCCAGTGGGGTCACCAGCATACCTGGGGGAAAGAATCTCAGTGTTTGGGGGTTTTCCTCATTTGGCTTAGAAATCTGTGTTGAAAGAAATACTTCAGCTGTGCTCCAGGGAAAGGGAGCCACAGTGAGGCAGAAGTATTTGTGGTTGCCCATTGCTGCTCCCATCTCTAGGAACATGTGTGGAGTTAGTATGTGTATTGCTTTAACTGCTTTGTGGTTTATAGCTAAGGAGAAATACTTACATTTCTGAAAGTATAAAGAACCTTTGTAAATTTTACTTATAAAATACTTAACAGCAAATAACTTATTAGATTTGCGTTGCATGAAACAATGGCCATATGGTAAAAGAACTTAAAAACATTTGAGTTGTGATTAATTGCAGATTCTGATTGTCTTTGTACGCTCTGACAAATACCTGTGCCTTTTACAACCGTTGTTGTAAAAGGCACAGGTATTTCTAAGTTTCAAGTGTCTCTCTAAATTGACTTCTATAGCTTGTCTGAGCTTTTCCACTGAGTCACTGCTGAAACTGGGAACTGGGTCAGGAGCCTTGACTCAGAAGCCTGTGCTTGGACCACACACCACATGCTCTTGCCACAGGACAGCAGTTTCTTCCAGGCATGAGCCTTCAGCTTAGGCTGTTCAATATATACTGTGGGGTTGTGGTTTGTTGTAGGGTATTTTTTGGCAATTTTTTTTCTTTTCTTACTCTCTCTTTTCTTGACTTTTAGATCTAGGGGAGGACCCAGGGAGCAATTTTTCTTCCGGTTATCATTTACCACACCCTGATGATCATGTTTCTGTGGTTGCTATCTTGCTAATAGTATGTATTCATCCCTTTAAATCATTCGGAACAATCTATTTTTTCCCTGGAGATTGAACTATCCTGTGCAAACATGAAGCTATATGTGAAAATAATTTCTTCAGAAATTAATTATTGAAGTTCCAAAGCAGTCTTCTGTTTAAATCTCTCTGTAGTTGTCTTTTTAAATTATTTTTTTCTACCTTAAACCTGTTCTTTATCCCCATCATCAGTAAGAATGTGTATTACAAAATAAAATGCACCTACCTGCTTACATAGTTCATAACTGGTTTTGACCACTTCACTACACACATGAGTATGTAAGTCACGCTAACATGACATGACCTAAAGAAGAATTAGTTCCCCTAGGAAAAACCATAGCAACAGTTAGTCAGAAGGCATTTTTGACCATCATGGACGTGCTTGTGGGTTTCCTGGAACCCATGTCTTGTGAGAAGGCAAGGGTGTGCACAGTGCACACGTGCCTGGCAGCGCAGAGCCAGCAAGTTGATTTGACATTTGCTCTTGCACAGTGTCCCAGTAACTTTTTTGAGTAATCTGTTCATTTAAACTCAAAGCTATGCATAGCTTGGCTTATTTGAAAAGTGCTTAAATTGCATGTTATGAAGATGCCCTTGATAGCATACTGTACCTTTGCCTATGAGGAAGAATTACCAGCTTGTTTACTGTCTTTTAGCTTCCTTACCCAAAATAGCCCTAAGGCAATGACCTTGAATCTGTTATTTAGCATTTCAGGTTTTGGATATCCCCAAAATTTCCTCCAGACTTCAAGATTGGCGTCAGCTGCTTCCATTCCCAGTTGAAAAATGCCTGTTTTTCTTTACTGCAGTGATGACTTGTCTTGCATTTACACTGCTGAGCATAAACTGCCAAAGATGAGGATTAGTTTCAAAACAGGCTTCCTGTTTTTCAAGTCTTGCATCTTATGCAGCACTGTGACAGGCTGATAAATGCCATGCTGGCAGCGTTGCACCATTGATAAAGTAGTTAATAGATTAGTGATGCTGAATGTGAGATGCTAATGGGTCTGGAGCTCTGCAGCCACTTGCTCAATCCTTCTTCAAGTGGTTGTATAGCGGTACTCATCTGCACTCCTATACAGAATAGTACAGGTGAATGGCAAGCAAATGGCATAGAGAGTAGGTTCTAACATTTCCGGAGATGATATGGAACACTTGATCTCATTTACTTTTAATTTTTTTTTTACGTGCAGCATTACCAGCCTGGTTCTGGATCAGAAACAGCACTTGAATTTGTAAGACATGCTGAAACTTCCTTGTAAGTCACTGTCAAATTTGAAGGTGTGGACTGTGAGGTTCACAAGTTGACCCTGCATTAGGAAATATACTTTCTCTGGTGTTTCAGGCTATTTATAGTAACGTTTTCCAGCTGTGGTATCTCAATGCACACAAACAGCCTATAGTAAACCAATCTGTGTGACAAATACTGTGTATTAATAGTAGTAATCTTTTGCCTTGAAAATACTTACGTCTTTCTTGCCAAGCTTTTCTTCATCTTTGGTGTGTTGTGGTTTGGTTTTGTTGTTTGGGTTTTGGCTTTTTGTTTGGTTTTTTTTTTCATTTCTTTTTTTTTGTATTCAAGCTGGTAGAAGGCTTAGTTTGCGAGTAAGGAGGAAAATTCTAGGCTTTTGAATGTAAGAAATCCTTTTTACATATTCTTTGTGTTTTTCCAACAGCAAGCAGGCATTTCACTCACCATTGCCTGCACCACAAAGAAGCTGCTGTCCAAGTACCCAAAATGTGCTACTCTGCTTCTGAGTGGGCTGGGCTAAAGGGAGGCAGGCTGTGTGCCGAGATGAGGCAGGTTCTTGTTGCTGAACAGTGTTGCTCAGCTCGACAGGCCAGTCAATGGTTTGCTGCAGTGTTGCTTTAAAAAACTACTGATTTTTACATTCACCAAATAAAAGGAAAGATGGGTCATGTCTGTCAGATGTGTCCAGCTGATGCATTTCACTCTAATGTTCAAAACTTGTTATTTGGGGTCTATGATAAACATGGCAATATCCTTGTACCTTTGTAAGGTCAGAAACCTTCCCTCCTTCTAACTCATCTTTTGAACTATTGGGTGCTTAATGTCTGTTCTAATGAAGCTGGCCATGACCTTTGTGTGACCTCTTTGGGCCCCTTCTACTTTAGTACTTATTTCCTTTAATGACTGAGCCGTGGGTGGCTTTAGCCACCTAACTCTTTCTTCTGGACTCTTGCCTCAGCACTGTTCACTCTGGTCCCAGCTGCATCCTGCTGCAAGACAGCAGCCTGGCAGCAGAGATCAGATGCTCATAATTGCATGGTGCTTCTTGCAAAGGTTGTCCAGTTGGGTATTTTAGCAGTAGGTGTATGAAAACACAGTATTTCCCTGTAGTTGTGCTAGCTGGGCCATGGGACGCTAAGGGCTAAAGGGTGTTTGAATTGAAACACTACATATCAACAGTAGATATAATTGGTATATCTTCAAAACCAGTTTTAAAATAACTGGTATATTTTATTATGGGGAGACAATGTAGTGAGTGGATTATATCCAGTTGTATAATGCAATTGCATCCTGCTCTCCAGTGCCTCTTACTAATGCAGTAGTAATGGGGAATTTCCATCTGCTTTTGCAGTGAATTCACTAAGGACAATCTCTGAGCCTAAAAGACGTCTGTCAGTGTCCCCCTCTCTATTCTCAGCTTAGCACCAGTATAGATTTGGCTTTATGCCACTACTATGTGTAAGCTCTTCCCTACAGTTTTCATTCTGGCTTCCGATTTACTACAGGATTTCTTGCTGATGCTGGTTAGATCTGTTTATAACACAGTCAATCTTCCTGATGTAGTCTGTAAACCTAACTCTTCTTAAGGGTGAGGGGGTGAGAACAGCAGGAAGCTTTGTCTACTTGCCTGGCTGGGTTGGTGAGGATATCTGTACCCATAACTGGTAGTGCAAGTGGCTTGGACGTGACTGGCTGTAACCTGTCACTGTGCAGAGCTGCATTGCTGCTGCGCCCATCACATGTAGCTGTGAAAGGCCCCGGGGTTGTTAGGAGCAAGCTTGTATAAACCTCTGCATTTAAGTTGTTAGCGTTTAAAACTTCAGCAAGTTGATTTATCTTGCTATGTTTTCTTTGAGTATGTACTTCTCTTCTAAATAAACCAGATCCTAATCTTCTGGCTAATTTTTTAATGATCTTGTTGCATCTGTGTTCTTTTGGTAGTAGAAAAAGAGGGCCAGAGATGAGCTGTCCACTTGTGTCGCAGCTGCTGCCATCTCGTGCGCTAAAACTGTTTTCCCACTGTGAACTTGAAGAGAATGAGGTGTGTTCTCTTGGTTGGCTCTTTGGGGGGCATAGTTTGGTGACTTTTTGCACTATGCCATGAAGGTAAGGCCATCTGGGGGTTTCAGTTCTTTGGTTTTTGCTTTTTTGTGGTGTGTGGTAGGATTTTTTTATACCTCATTTATTCTCTGGTTATTACCTGTCAGCTCCATTTTCCATCTGGGAAAACAGGTCTATGGATGCAGAGTGAGGGTCATGAGGGGCAAACCTAGCATTGACTACTGACTTGTCAACAAAAGGATCAAACATTCATCTTCGTCTTGCAGTTGCCTGGAACAAGGATTAAATCACAGATCACCCTAAGGCAACAAGGGAGCCTTTAAGTGGGTATTGAGTTGTTTCCTTACCAGACCAAACCCACTTTGTTCTTATACATACTCTCCACAGAACTAGAGTCTTGTTCTTAGTACATTTTAAAAGGAATGGTGCTGAGCTAGAACCTTATGATTCTCCAGCCTCCTGGCATGGCCCTTCTATTACATTGCAAATTAGTTTTTGGCATTGTGCTTGATTCATCCCTTACTTGATAGTGTTTTCTGTTTGGATTTTATCTAGTCTGGCTGAATAATTCTTCCTATATTCTTGAATCTTAGGTCTCTTGTCAGTACTCATTTTTATCTTTATTTTTGGTTTAGTGAAATGTTGAAGATGCTTGCAAAAGACATAGCTGGCTTCTTTGTGCATGTTATCCAAATTTTAGTTGCCAAGTTTGCAGAATATGCAGGAGACTGTGCAACAAGCATTGTTTGCTTTTTAGATTTGCCAGGCATAAAAGCGGCATCCTTGCTGCAGCTGTAAATCACTGTGGCAAGCATCACTGTTTCAGCTCTGTTACAGTCACATGTTTTCAGCAGTCATTATTTGCTGGCAGTGGTTTATCTACTCAGTTCTGTCTTTAGGCAAGTGCAGCGTGTCCTACTGTTTAGCCTCTTGTTTACATGTTACAAGTCAGAGTGAGGAAGACAAAGCAAGAAATGAAGTCTTTTTGTTTGTAATTTCAGGCAGATGCCAGATTTTATGACTTCATTGGTAGCTTTGATGCGCACAGTGAGTCTTTTCCTGTGCAGGAAACTGATAGTAACAATTCAATGCAAAATGTTTATGGTACACACACGTATGCTTGTGTTGTTCATGGACGTCATTTGAAATTAGAAAGTTAGGTACAGGAGTAGGAAATCAGCCTCATGGATTTCTGAACTGTCTTCCAGGACTCATAGTTGGGGTGATCTTGCGATATGGGACTCCCTCTACCAGTGGCCACGATAAGCCGTTCAGCTGCTCACAGGAGGACAGGCCATTTACAACGCTGCTGGTCAACGTCAGCGGGAAGTTCTTTGAGTATACGCTCAAAGGGGAAATAAGCCCTGGGAAGATCCACAACGTGGAGCAAAATGACATGCTGCGGAAGGTGAGGATAGGCCTTTCTTGTGCTTGGCTGAGTGTTTCTCTGTTATCTATGCTTCCCTCCGCTACTCTCCCCCTTCCATCCCATTTTGAATGTTAGGTAGTATCAAGTGTCTGTACTCCTGATAGTAACAGCACGTCAATACAAAAGCACCTTCTGTATTATATTCTGCTGGTGAAACTGTGCTCTGTTGCATGTATGTTGCATGTAGCCTTTGGTGGCTTTCTGAAGACTTAAAGTGTGTTTCTAACATCTGTAGAATTGGGGAAGACCAATTGAACAGAAAAAACCCTGACACTGCCTTGTATTATGCAATATAAGGAACATGATAATTTCTAAGTGAAAAGTGATTACTAGTGCTTTTTCTCTGCTTTTTTAAATCTCTTTATTGTCAGGAAATAGTTACTGCTTACATCCCCATAATCCACCAAATGAGACAGCCTAGTACTGGAAGTGAAATTAATCTGTCAGCTGTTACTCAGATCTGCTCTTCGGCTTCTTACTCTCTTCAGTGTCAGGAATTAGCCACCTTTTGTGTATACCAAAGCTAGACTTTGACATATAGAATTGAGACTTTAAGGTTTATAACCTAAAAATACTTTCTGCTATGAAGAAAGCTTAGGTGTCCATTTATATGTACCTGTCTGCTATAGATACCAAAAGCTAGCTGAAATTAAATTATTCCTAATATCTAATCTAAATCTTCCTTCTTCCAGTTTAAAGCCATTTGCCCTTGTCTATCACTACATGTCCTTGTAAAAGGGTTGTCATGCATAATTATCATGAATATTCGGAGCTTCTACTGAAATACATGAAAGGGACATATGATTATAATTCCTGAAAACTAGTCTTGTATCTGACTTGATTGGTCTGCAATAATTGTGCAGTAGCTAGGCTTGCAAGAAACCAAAGCTAAAATAGCATTTCATCTGCAGATGTATGAATACCATGTGCCACAGTACAAGATCTTTAGCACCTTTTTTACTAGATTTTTTTTAACTTAGGGGACTGTGTTTGGCACTGCTGCAAGGTAATCGTTAGTGTTGGATGTGTAATGTCTGTCTTTTCTAGATGCTGTTTACCAAGAAGAGCTGCAGCTTTTTGCTGCTGCATATGTATAGAGCTGGCTGGTATTTTCGAGGGCCAACTTAGCTATTTCAATAACCAAAAATAGTAGTTGTCAGAACATGAAAGAGGAAAAAGACTTAACAACTTGTGTATATCTGTTTCTAACTGAAGTTTCATATTTTACTTTTTAGGTAACATTTGACCCAGAAGTTTTTTTCAACATTCTGTTGCCTCCTATTATTTTTCATGCTGGTTACAGCCTGAAGAAAGTAAGTGTAATCATTTGTGAGGAGACTATCCCTTTTTTTATGTGAGACTGTGGATTTGTTCAGGAGTGCAGTCTCCATTTCAAGGTTATTTTTTTGCTTGTTTTTGTTTTATGGCAGTAAGAAAAATTTTGTTTCCCCTATAGATGGTTAGGTCATACTGTTTGAAGAGAAAATAAATGTAATTTTTACTATAAACACATTAAACTATTTAATCTTGCAGATTTGTTTTCCTTTGAACTTTGCCAGAGGTTAAGAGCTTCATTTAAAGTACAAGATGTCCTGGTATGAATTGTTCTGGTCCTTCTCAAATACCCAAAATGCAGTAAATTACGCTGAGAAGTGGACCCAAACCTGAGTGCCAGTGTGGATATGCCAGGCCCTGAATGGCAGACAGGTCCAGAATCTGCTCTTAATTGAAGATACCATGAATTGGTGCTGGTTTCCAGCTTCGCAGTTAATTCTTACATCTCTTATGAAAACATCTGTGTGGCAAATTTCCTGTCTATACACTACATGTAGGATTTAATAGTTCAGATTTGATGTATTCAGTTTATTAAATTTGGAGAGAATTCACATTGCAGTAATTCGAGCATTTCTCGAAAATGGAAGAGGGTTTGTGTATTAATGCATGTAATAGTGTGCTTATGTTTTCAACAGGTGATAAAACTTCTTCCAAATAAGATTATAAACCTCTTTTTCCTATGCAGAGACACTTTTTCAGGAATTTGGGGTCTATTTTGGCTTATGCCTTTTTAGGAACAGCAGTCTCATGTTTTATTATTGGGTAAGTAAACTTCATGATACCAGTTCCATTCTATACTAAAGTTTGAGTTCATAAAGTGTATGTTGAGATTGCCAGATTGCATCAATTTTGTAATTTATTTGAGGTTTTTATTTTTGCATCCTCTGTATAAAGTGCAAATGCAATTTTGGCTGAGACTCATCCCACTTCTAAATGGTACTATCCTTTGAAATTGGCAAGTTTATAATATTGACAAAATATTGACAATTTCAAATCTCTTGACAAGTTCACTGAACTCAAGAGCAGCATCAAGTTTCTGATGTAACAGTCCAGTCCAAAAAAACCCAAACAAACCCACCTTGTTAAGCTCTTATTGAAGTTGACTTTACTTGAATTGTGAACATTACTTGTAATAGAATTTTAGCTATCAAACCTTGAGATGTCCTTTCAGTGCTTACATGCATGCACATGCTCTCTCTCTATGCACTTGTGTGTATATATAATCTTACGTGTATCTGCGCACACACATATAGTTTCATAGCTTGTCATGTTGGTTTACTTGGATACAATCTCTTATGCTGCTAATATTACTGTGTCTTGTGTATGAATATTCTGAAACACAGAAATCCTGAATTGCATAGGTGACATTGGTTTGTCTCAGAATTTCAGTAGAGAAATATTTTGAAGGCTATTCTTAGCTCAGAGTCTTTGGCCTGTGTGCTGCGTTGGGAGAAGCAATTTTGAGTAGGGAAATGTTCCCTTTGGTGGAAAAAAAAGAGCCTATAAATTCTGTGGTTTAGTTGTGTGAACAGATTTAATGCTTTTTTTGCTGGCTGTAACTTATAACTTCTAGTTCATATATCACTTGACTCGTTTCCTAGGTAAAAGAGGAAAACTAATTATGAGAGTTTAGTGTTAAACTGTGGCAGTATCCTACAGAGCTGTAGCATAACCAAGCCTGCCTGAAGGACTGTTGCTCATGCTTTTCTTTTGCCTGTCTGCAATGCACCAACTTGTTTGACTTGGACTGTTTTATCCTCTTTCTCTTCAGGAATCTCATGTATGGGGTTGTGAAACTAATGAAGTTGGTGGGTCAGCTCTCTGATAAATTCTATTACACAGACTGCCTCCTCTTTGGAGCAATAATATCTGCCACTGATCCAGGTAGCTCGCTGAACATTTTTTTTTTTTAACAACCTTCCAAAATAATCCCATTGCTATGATTTAGCTGCATGGCACAAAGCTGTTAGCAGCACATGATTTTCAGTTACGTTATGCTAGTACCTCTGATCCTTTTCTCAGAAATGTATGCAGATTCTGAGTGTTGTGAAAGCTGTTCTGTCTTGGTTTGGAGCTAGACCGATATGACATGATAGTATGTTTGGAGAAAAATGTAACTTTACAGTTCAAATATCTTAATTTTCTTTTTCCCCAGTAGGTTTTATGTTTAGTGTTCATCAAGTTTGACTGCAAATAGATGAATCTATTACATTGTCTGGATAGAAGGACTTCTTCCTTTAGCTGCATTGCTTGAACATTGGTTCATTTAAGAGCAATATTTAGGGCTTTAAGGCTCTTTAGGTGCGATGTGCTTACATTTTTCTTCCTCCAAATGAACTTCACGTATTACAAGTTTAAGCAGAAGAATGTTCTTGTGGCAGAATAATTTGAGCTTTTGCCAAAATAATCCAGTCAACCTTCAAAGTCCAGCAGGTTCACAAAGGTGTCTCTGCTTGACAGGACAGTCTGGAGAGCTGGTGTGTGTTGGGCTGGGGTAGGGAGTGGTGAAATATGAATCTTGATTTTTAAAACAGATTATTTGAGGTACTCAGTGGTGATTTGTGTGAAAATGGGAAGGAGCTCCTGTGACTGAGCTGAGCTCCTGTGCAGCTGGTCGTTGCACACAATTTATGCCAATAATCACCAGGTGATTTTTGAAGCTTGTATGCAGAAGCATCTTCCAGATCGTGGTCTTTCATCTCAGTCTGAAGTGTCTTGAAAGGATTTTTATGAATATTTAGTAGTCTTACCCTTTTCAAATAATGTGCAAGTGCACACTCCTGTAGCACAGAGTGTGCTTAGGGAAACAGGATTATTAGCACTCTTTTACAATGGCTGAAATAATAAAGCTGTGTCAACAATCCGTGCAGCCTTTAAAAGCAGCAAAAGCTGCACAATGTTTTGTTGATAATCTTTCACGGAGCATGTTCTAAAGAAAGAATAATGGAAAATAGCATCAGGGTTTTGGTGCTTTGCCCCATTCCTCTTGATCATGGAGGCTTTCTTATAGATATGGTGCAGATGGGAGGATAACAGAGCCACCCCTCGATGGAGCTGTCCTAAAACTGAAGATGGAATTGCTTACCTATAGATAAACATGACTAGTCTGTTTCCCAGTTGAATTTTGATCCTGTACTTAAATTTCTAAGGTTTGTTGCTTTAAGCAAACTAGAGTGAGCTCTATCAGCTCATGCAGTTGTTTCTGAAGTCAGCCAGTGTATTTTTTCTCTTTCTTTCTATAGTTACGGTGCTAGCAATATTTAATGAGCTGCATGCTGATGTCGATCTCTATGCCCTTCTGTTTGGAGAGAGCGTGTTGAATGACGCTGTTGCCATTGTATTATCTTCGTAAGTTACTACCTGAATTTCTACTCTGAAACTACTTAATTGTTTTCTGTATTTGCTTAAAATAAATGCTTTTTTTGAGAAATGTTATTTTAAATTTAAGTGGGTTGTCTTGAGCTGAGCTAATAACATTGCAAATATTTGCCAAGATCCCACATGTATACGTACACCAGAATGGCACATTTGCCCTCAGTATGGAATTGTCTCTTCTGTTGCTCAAGTGTTGCTGTTACAGAATCATAGAATTGTTTACCTTGGAGAAGACCTTTAAGATCAAGTCGAACCATTAACCCAGTACTGCCAAGAACCTAATACTGCTGAGTCCACCACTAAATCATGTTCCTAACTGCCACATCTAAACATCTTTTTAATACCTTCAGGGACTGTGACTCTACCACTTCCCTGGGCAGCCTCTTCCAATGCTTGACAGCCATTTCTGTGAAGAAATCTTCCTTAATATCCAGTCCAAAGCTCCTCCAGCACACCTTGAGGGTGCTACCACTTATTCAATTGCTTGTTATTGTGGAAGAGACCGATCCCCACTTCACTACGAACTGCTTTCAAGTAGTTATAGAGAGCAATGAGGTCCTCTCTGAGCCTTCTCTTCTTCAGACTGAACACCCCAGTTCCCGCAGCTACTCCTCATCACACTTTTGCTCCAGACCCTTCACCAGCTTGGTTGCTCTTCCCTGGACCTGCTCCAGCACTTCAGTATCTCTCTTGTAGTGAGGGGCCCAGAACTGAACCCTATATTTGAGGTGCAACCGTACCAGTGCAGAGTACAGGATGATCACCTCCCTATTCCTGCTGGCCACACTATTTCTGTTCCAGGCCAGGATGCTGTTGGCCTTCTTGGCCACCTGGGCCAGTGCTGGCTCATCTTCACCCAGCTGTTGACTCAAAACTTTACTTGGTATACAACTTTTCTGATTGCGCTTCTAACTTCTTATTGTGTCACTGTCCTTCCAGATCCATAGTTGCCTACCAGCCAACAGGAGAAAATACCCATGCTTTTGATGCAGCAGCATTTTTCAAGTCTGTTGGTGTTTTCCTGGGAATATTCAGTGGTTCTTTCATGATGGGAGCAGTGACAGGAGTTGTGACAGCTCTGATATCCTTTTTCACGTTTAGCTATTCCAGACTAGATGCCACGTTCAGGTATTAACAAGGTTATTCTGTTTCCACCTATATCAAAATTGATGCTAGCTTGTTTTAATGAATATGAAGATATGACCAGTAGTCATG
>JBCJKH010000275.1:14974-26691 GCA_039877255.1 Loriculus beryllinus
ATGAAGATATGATCAGTAGTCATGTGACCTTTGTCTATAGAAAGGCAATTTAGATACCCACAGAAATCAACTTTTTCCAGTATAACAGTAGCTGCACTTGAAGTAATACAGTACACAAAATACCACTGCATGCTAGAAGCACAGGGGAGGCTGTGAATGGATGTCCTAATGTTCAGTTTCTTTTTATGAAATTAGAAGAATAATCTTTATTATTAGTCTTGAAAGGCATCTCCTATGATAACTGCTATGTGATTCTGTTCTCAGCAAAATCATTAATAGGTATTTCTGACCCTATAGGTTCTCCAATTCCTGCTTTTAAACTTTCTGCTGGTAATCTGATGTTATCTGTCTTGGATAAGGTTTAGGCTGGTAAGGATACAATATCATGCTTTGCATGATCTGTCCTGTTCTCTTGAAGCTTACTGCTGCTATTTGATTAGAGCTCTGAGGTACACAGCAAAGCAGTCTATGTGGGTTTTGTTTCATGCTCAGGCAGTAGGTGTTAAGCCTGACCTGATCCAGAAATCATGATGCCTCTTCAGGAAAAAAGGAAAGTTCTTTTCTTTCAGACTGGCTAGCATAACTATGTTTGTGCGTATCCCAGATTGCTTCGATCTGCCTTGACTTCTGAACATTGACCTAAAGGGGTATAACTTGCTATTTTACACAATAATCATGAACCTATGGCTCTTCATAAGCAGTAATGTCTTAACTGTATCTTGTTATATACACACTGTGCAGATTTGTCTGATATTTCTGCAAGGTGGAAACCCTTCAGGTGTAAGGGGGAAGATGTACCTTTGATGCTTTAGTATTTGGTCTTCCAGCTGCACTGATCCACGAGCAATGTTACCCAGAGTCATGATTCTCCATCTGGCTTTTAGGCTACGGGTCATCCATAGCTCCAGCTGCTCAAAAGCTGTTGCTGTGGTTGTTTGGCTTGTCAGTTGGGTACTCATTACAGCTGAAATGCATTCAGATCCATTTTGTAAAATCATGTTTCTGAGGCAGCAGCTGGTTCTTGTTGTTTCTGATGTTTGTGCTCAGGAGGTGATATGAGGCTGGGAGAGGAGAGGCTATTCAGAAGGCAGCCTCTGTAGTGGTTTGTATGTGTATTTCTGTTTCAGTTGGGTTGCTCTATTATGCAACTTTATTTTCTTTTGGGAAAACACTGAATGTCATGCAAGAATGGGGATGCAAACTGTAATTTTGCATTTTACGCTTTGTAGCTGATTAAAGCCCTTAAGTAATGAATGAAACAGACTGTTATTCCAGTAGCTGTGAAGCACCCCTCTCTGAGGGGTTTCATGCAGACATGCATTGCCCTTTGAAAACAGAGAATACTTGGTTTCCAAATGTGATGCAGATAATATACAAGGACTTGTTCTGGCTTTCAGCAATCTGTCTTGACCTCACTATCTGTGGTTGTTTTTATAGGAGTTAAGTATTGTACCACTTTGTATTTTCTTTGTAAATTGCAGAATCTGCCTGGTTTACAATGAAGTGAAGCAGAAGGCCATGTCTAAGGAATACCTAAAGTTAAGAAAACAGAAACAATAATTTAATTTGAATTTACGCTTTAATTTGGTCAATTTTATGAAAGAATAATTCTTTTTTCCCATTTCTCACCTTCATCTTCCTCCAAAATAACGAGCACAAGCTTTCATTTCAGATTTAATGAAATGTTTTGTTATGATTACTTATAATAAGAGCAAGGGGAATAAAGAATTTTATTCTCAAAGCTGTCAGAAAAGTTTGAAAATGAGGAATTGTTTCTGATAAGGGCCCTTGCCTGATTTTGGGGGAACAAGGTTCAACCTCTTCCTCTCTGACTGTGCTCTCCAGTTTCTGACGCAACCATGAGTGCCTTTTGAGCCGGGCACTGGGATGAGCTTGTGGCGGGGTTACCTGAGTGCTCTGTGAGAAGACGGTTCCTATGGTTGCTATGGTGGATGTTGCTGCTCCAGAAGCATGATCTTGGAGGAGTGATTGAGAGAAATTCAGTGGAGTGTAACAGTACATCCTCAAAAGTTTAGGGATGGTTTATGTGAGGAAGTGACTGTGGAGAATTAGCAACTGCTTAAAAATGCTGAGGTTTGTATTTGGTGTAAAGCCAACTGTTATGGAGAATAATTTTTTTTTGATGGTTTGGGCTTTTGTTTTGAGGACAACCTTCTGACAAAACAAGGTCACAGCTGAAGGTGTGGCTGGAGTTTGTGTTTCAGAGCTCTTGCCCTCCTTCAAGCTAGCAGAGAATGCCAACAAGTAGATGTGGGTGAGGAACGGGCGGCTCTCCTCAAGGTTGCTTCATCCTAGCTAGGCTTCCATTGAAACACTGCCAGCTGCTTGCCTCTGGTGTTAATCACTTGTGGCTTGTTGTGAATGATGTGATATTCTGTGACAAAGCCCACAGGAGACTGTTCCCACAGAGGCTTCTGGGGTACTTTGCTGCTTGCAAGAGGCAGTTAAGGGTGTTGTGAGCCCCAGGCCTCCCAGGGCCTGTGAATTTCCTGTGAAAACCAGTGCTGTTCATTGCTTTTAAGATCCCTACCCTGTAAGGAGCCATGACTCCTCAAGCAGCAGTGCTGCCATTAGCTGGTGTGTGTTGCTTTAGAAAGCCTAGTATGCAGCTGTGTTACTCATGGATAGCGATGGTGGTTGACGGTGCAGGTTTGACATGCTCATTGAGGTACTGATTGCCCTTGTAAGAGCAGGGCAGAATGCTACCACTTTCCTGTTTCAAGTGTCCTTGCCTTGCTGTTCTCATACTTGGATTTCAGAGAGCATCATGCTAGTTGTCAGCTTTCAGAAAGACCAAGGATCTCTATAGCACCTCTGCTAGCACATGATTTCTTTCTGTGTCTTCTACTAGAGTTGCACATAGCTATCTGCACCTCAGCTACAGTGAGCTGTTCAGTGTTCACCTGGTGCCAAAGTAGCAATGAGGAAAAAACAACCCAAACTTCTATGAGTATATGAACGACTTCTGTAGCATGTGAAGAGCCATATTTAACACTACTGAAATCTGTTGTACTTCTTCAGTAGATATATGACCTGTTAATTCAGTGTGTCTGACATTTCTCAAGGTTTGCTCTCCCCTGGAAGATGGACTTGTTTGTTCTTCCTACTGAAAAACTGAATTGCTCTGATCGAGTTGGCTTTTACTTTAAAACTTATCAACACAAGGAGAGCAAATATTTTCTGTTGTAGGCAGGATTTCCGTTTTGCCTCAAAAGAACAGAGGAAATCACACTTGCTGAAGAAGTTTTGTCAGCAAATCTGAGCAGAAAAATTCTGATAAATCTACTTCATCTCTTGGAGTTGCTGTAGTCAAGAACTACTGTGAATTACATGCTTTTGAATGTATTTTATGCTTTATTTAAAGGTAGGAGGGATCCTATGGGGGTATGCCAAATCCTAAACAACAACAACAAAAATCCCCAAACAAAACCCAAGATGACAGTTTAAAAGGAATGCCAGGTATATATCCCTTCCCTGCTGGCACTTTGCAGGGAAACGTGGCATAGAGTAAGATACTACCTCAAAGAGGTGGAGCCACAGTTATGCCATTGATATGCATCAAAAATATCCTAAATTGACTGTAGCCAAGGGCAGACCTTTATTCTGAAGTTTTGTCTTGATGTGATTGAGTCTGTTTTTTAAGCACTAAAAATGTTTTCTTTTCCAAGGGACACTCTTTGTTAGCAGATAAGTGTTTTCCATAAATACTGGGTACAGAGAAGCCAAAGAATTTCTTTTTTGATCCCTTAACAAATGACTTAACGTGACGAAGTTTACCAAGTTACACTGCTTCCCCCTGCTGGAAACGGCTCTCTTCTTCTTGATGTCCTGGAGCACCTTCTTGCTTGCAGAAGCCTGTGGGTTTACTGGTGAGTTGTTGGGATTCAAGCATATGGAGACAGAAGTCCTGTCCATCTTAGCAGCTGTTTTTCCACTTTGTTATGTAAGCTTTTCTAAGAGAAACATGATGTTGGTATTTAATGCTTTTTTTATGTTCTATACAATGCCATCGAGGGTGCAGATTACTGTGTACCAAAGGCTTTTAAGAGCAATGGTTTGGTTCAAACACCACTTTCCCAACCTGCAATCTAACTCACTTGAAAATAAAGTTCATAATTACCTCAAGGTTAAGGGTTATGTATAAATTTAATAGAACTTGGGAAGGGAAAATGTGTTGAGCTCACAGAATAACAGGCTGATTTTTGCATGTCATTCTGTTCACAGGTGTGGTGGCTGTCCTCTTCTGTGGAATTACCCAGGCACATTATACATACAACAACTTGTCAGCTGAATCAAGAAGCCGCACTAAGCAGGCAAGACTGTCTTTCATCTTTTATATAGTGTATTGCTGTAGCAGTCCGCATACTCTTGTTTCTGAAAATCATCTTTATTGCTTGGCCTTTAACATGTGACTGTTTTGTTCCTAGCTCTTTGAGGTATTGCACTTCCTGGCTGAAAACTTCATATTTTCTTATATGGGTTTGGCACTGTTTACTTTCCAGAAACACATATTCAGTCCAGTTTTCATCATCGGAGCTTTTGTATCCTTTTTCACTTTGCGTGAGGTTTCTCTACTATCTTATATACTTGAAAACTCATGGTATCTGCTGGCGTTACCACATAGAGGACTGTGGCTGACCTGAGTTTTCCTGATGTCTTGCAGGCACAGTAATTGTAAGAACAATCTGTGGTTACTCCCTACATCAAAGCCTCTGTGCCACACAGTTGGCTGTTACCTGAGCAAGTGTTAGAAGCTGTATAATTTCAATAGATAAATCAAATTCCTTATTGTATGACTTGGCTATTGACAGCTAGCAGTGCTTGTGTTGCCTTTGTATTCAGAATTGGAGGCCTAGGAAAGGATTCATTTATTTCTTCACTTCTAATGGTCCCTTGAAGAAAGCAAGCAAGCAAGCAAGCCTCAAGTGAGTAAAGAGGATTGTGGGTGAACAGTTGAGCAATGCCCTAAATGTATAGGTCAGGATCTCAGGGGATGGGAGGGGGAAGGAACTGAGCTGTGGTGCAGATGGTGACATGAAGGGTACACAGTGCTGAAAGGGCTGGTGTTGGAGCTGGGTATGCAGTTCCCATTGCCCCTTGCTGACTGGTACATGGCTCTTATTTCGTAGAACTGAATGGTTTTGTAGTAGTTGCACTCATGTAAGCTAGGAATCACTAGATTGCTCTCTGCATGCTGCACCTGTAGAAATGGCTTATGTAACTATTTTTTCACTGTATTTCTGGCTGTTTGAAATTTCAGAGCAATTAAAAGTATGCATGAAACAATAGGAGCTAGTCTTCCAGTTTTGGTTTCTCTATGTCTGCTGCAGAGATAAAATTCAGTGGAAGGACATATAAAGATGGCCTAATGTGGAATGTACTGCTTCTTGTTTCTATGGTTTTCTCTTATCTTTCTACTGCTTCTATGGATTCATCCAATTTGTCTTTATTTTCCTTTGGCCACTTTTTTTCTGCAACAGTAATAAATGTCCTGTGACTCCTCATGTCTGTTCTTCTGACCTAAAAAGTGCTCCAGAGCCCTGCAGGCACTGGATATATATGAGCAGAATAGTTGCATCTGGTATATTAACCATTGCAATTTTCTGTCTTTGCTGTGGCCTTCCATCCTCTCTTAGGCTATGTTATCTCTCTTGGGTTTCATATCAGTATTTATTTTGTTCCTTTCTCTTCCTACCCACCTAGCTTTTATTACATTTTCCACATCTTTTTCTACCACCCCACTCAATCTCTGTTGCCTCTTGAGTGTTTTTCTACCTTTGTGAGCAGGTCAGCTATATTAGCACCCATTTTTTGCTTCAACAGCTACTGTCCCTGTTGAGTTCACACCTTGCAGGTGTGAAATGTAGGGGCATCATTAGCCGTTGAAAGACAAAAACTTGACTGCAAAGGTACAGCTAAAGCCTCAATGTCATTGACATAATGCTAGCTGTTGTTCCTACATGCATTGGTCGTGATGCTTTCTGATGTCTTATTTCTGCAGCCTGCAAAAGGATTGCTGTGAAAGTTGTTTGGAATAATTACATGAAGCTTTTTTACGAAGTAATAATACAAATCTTATTTTCCTGGAGACACAACTTCCTGCAGACAAGTAGTATTAATTTTAGTTATGGCAACAGTGTGGTGATGTCTAGAGCTCATACATGGTTTCCTTTCTTTTCCATGAGAAAGCTGTTTCATTCTTCTAATGCTGTTATCCCAGAAGCAAATGATCAGTGTTTGGCTGGCTTCTAGTTGTGTTGGTGTTTTATGGGATTTTAGCACATCACTCTAGTTTGTCTCAAAGTGCTCCTTTGACAGTAGAAGGTGTATTCAGCTCTCTGCTTTTGCATTGGAACCACTGGATGTTTTACACCACAGTAACAACATGAAGGAGCTTACCACCATGAATTTCTGCAGTACGCTTTTAAACTTAATTCTAGTACTAACAAGTGGGTTTTGGATTTATCATCTTAGTAACTCTGTATTTTCAAGTGCTTGGAACTCAGTAGGAGCTTTTGTCTATGCAGGAGCCATAATGGAGTTGTCACTTGCTGGTCTTATGCTGGTTTTTCTTCTGTACATAGGCCTGCATCTCTGTGGGCCTGAAACACAGAATCAAATGGTGGTGGTGAGAGCTGTTTAAAGTGTGATTTTATTTATTTTTTCTTTTTAAGGAAATTCTTCCTTTCTAGAACTGTTAATGTTGATATCAAGTGTAATCTCACTGTGCAGATACAAACTTGGTTATGTTGAAATTTGCTTTCTGTGCCATGAGTTGCGTGTGCAGATAATTGGTGAAAGTCTGGTTTATATAGATAGAGATAACAACACAAACCTTTGATATTATGAAGTAAACCAGGTACCAAGTACAGCCAGGTATCCAAGAGTGCATCCTTCAAGAAAGTGAAATCCTTAACCCTCAGCTGTGAATAGATTGCAATCTTTTTTGGCAGAGCTGCACACATCTACCCTCTCTCCTTCTTGTTGAATCTGGGCAGAAGGCATAAGATCAGCTGGAACTTTCAGCACATGATGATGTTTTCAGGTAAAACAAAAAAAGTTTGGTAAAGCAAAAAGTCTTACTTTTAACTCATTTATGGTACTACCATCTGCTTTTATAATCCACATTCGTTCTATTCCTGAATAGAGCCTGAATGCCATCAGGCATCTTTCAACCTGTCAAGTGTCAAGTGTGTCATGTCTGGGAAGAGTGACATGTCAAAATGCCAGCTGCTGGCAGCAAACAGTCACCTCATGTTGGGAACAGAGTATTTTTCATTTTGAAGTACATCTGAAGGGAGTGGGGGAATTGGGATGTATCTCTTCCAGAAGTTTTTTTCTAGCTGAGATGTTGTACGCATTGTGCAGAAACAAGCATCTGCTGAGAAAATCAAGGTGTGTTTTTGGGTGCTCTCTAAGACATAGTTGGAGAAAGCAAGGTATAGGAACTTAGACTCCCTTACAATTCGTCACACAGATAGCTTTTCAAGTTTTTAATTTAAAGCGAATAATGGAGTGTGTGCCTGTGTGTCTAAACATGTGCATCCTTAAGAAGTGCCAGAGATGTAAAGAAGATAGAGCTAGGCTATTTCCTGTGGTGCCCAGTCACAGGACCAGAGGCAAAGGGCACAAACTGAAATATAGGAGGTTCCCCTGTGAACATCAGGAAACACTTCCCACTGTGTCCAAGCACTGGCACAGGTTGCTCAGAGAGGTTGTGGCATCTCTATCCTTGAAGATACTCAAAAGCCATCTGGACATGGTCCTGGGCAGCCTACTCCAGGTGACACTGCTTAAGCAGGGAAATTGGACTAGATGACATGGAGAAGTCCCTTCCAACCTTAACCATCCTGTGATTTCCCCTAAAAAGGTCTGCAGGTGCCCAAATGCCATGGCTTGTCCTTTCTAGAGGAGTTTCACAATCAGGGCTGGAAGGAAGGAAGAGGAATATAGTCTGCATCAGAGCATGTTATTAACTGAGGTATTTTTCCAGCTGATAGCTTCATATCAAGAACTCATGCTTCAGTCATGGAATCTGAAAGTGTGCATCTTCATTTGGATTCAGGGAGCTGCTTGATTTCTGTAATATGTTTTCTTGTTGTCCTCAACTTGCTTGTTTCTGCATTTCTGTCCTGTTAGTCTCTGGAAATATTTACACTTTTTCTTAGCACTTTCGAATTCTGTAAGTTACAGAAAACTACCAGGGAAAATCATGTTCTAGACTATCACAGGACTTGATTTATCAGGGAAATATGGGAATTACAACTTGCCAGAGCCCAGTGCTTTGTGCCCATCACTTTGTGCCGATGTGGCAGGGAAGGAGCAGGGAAAGATGCTGTGTTATCAGGAGGTGTGATTGCACTACTGCAGCTCTTCTATTTCATTCTTTTGCATAGGTCTCAGGGGAGCCATGGCGTTTGCTTTGGCCATACGAGATACTGCTACCTACTCGCATCAAATGATGTTCTCAACAACTCTCCTCATCGTCTTTTTCACTGTGTGGATTGTTGGTGGAGGTACAACTCCCATGCTCTCATGGCTGAACATCAGGTCAGTATGCAGTTATGCTGGGGAAACTTCACTTTTCATGTGGCAACTGTGCTAATTGAGCATGGTTCTACAGAACTTGTTTGGTGCTCGCTAGAGCTGTTCTAGGTGTTTAGAACACTATGTTTTATAGAGGAAGGTGCTAGTGCAGGCTGGTGAAGAAAATGTATTGATGCTGTTTGGACTCAGCTGAAAGATCTCTTATGGTCTGCAAGCAAGTACCTAGGTCCTTGTCAGCTCAGTAGTATATGGAATAGTGTTGCCTGATACAGAAGCCCCTAAATTGAAAAGAAAGAATCTGTCTAGTTCTATGTAAACTTCTAAGTGTTCTAAGACTGAACTAAGTGTTCTAAGACTGTCTTTTGACTTTTGGTAATGGCCTCATTATGTTTAATTTAAGTGGAGTCTTTAGTGAATGGTGCTAAACTGAATGCACTTCAAACATCTATCCAAACAAATGTGACCTTATCTAAACAACTGGGATAAATGGGATCCTGCTAGTCTTATAGCTGTATTTCCTCCTGCTTTGGTGATACCTGTGAAATGGTAAATAGTGAGATTATAGACATTTTTCTGTAAATCCTGACCAATACTTAGTACATTAAGGCTGCAAGTATGTTCACGTTTGAGGATACTTATCGACAGAAGATGTTAGAATCATGAATCAGTCGTTGTTAAAGATCACACACGTTATCAGTCTGTGAAAGTTTTGGCAGTTATGGGGGGGAAAGGAGAATAGGGTAGAATTAAAACAAGGCACACTGTAAAACCCCTTTAGTGTGTTTTTCATAAGTAAATTATTTGTGCTCTTTGGCACTTGAAAGCTTACTTTGTCTTGCTTTCTAATTGTGCTAACCAGAATTTGTATCCCATTGTCTTGTGATAGGATAAGAAAAAATTTCTTAGGTAAAATCGGTGTCAGTCTTTGGAAGAAATGATTTTTCTTGAGGACTGATGCTGGTTTTGGAAAACTGAAGTGAACTGCTTGTGGCAATAGGTGGCAGATTGTTTCTAGGTTGGCAAAAAGAAAAAAAACGGGTAGCACTTTCAGAAATGCATGTGAACTCCTCATTGAAGGTAGCATGCTTCCAGGGGGAGACAGGCATTTCAGCAGTGATTTAGAGTATCTCAGCTCTGACTAACGTCAAACATTAGGAAATAACGGTTTTCTTTTCTGGTGCTAAATGAATCCATTTCTGTCTTTTAAAACTGTCCTTAAATGCAAGTTCCAGATGTTTGGCTAGCACACCAGAAAGAAGCATCACTTCTGTGTAGTCAGGCTCTCTGAAGGTCATGTCTGTAACAACAGGTAATGCAACACATGGTGTGAGGTCAACAACAAAACCAATTCCAGTGCAGTTGTATCATTAATGATTGTGAAATACCACATCCTAATGATATTTTGAAGTCCAGCCTGACTGGTTTGTGTTTCTGTTACATGTGAGAGCTGTGCAATGACTAAAAGTACCTGGCACAGGTGCCATGTGCAGCTTTCCGTTTGACATCTCTGACAACATGAAGAGATTTCTGTGCAGTGGTGGTATATAGGGAAAAAATGTACTAATACACCTCTGCAAGCAGGACAGGCACAGTCTGCATAACTGGCAGCATGCGCAGACTGAGGCATGGGGTACAAGGGAGCAGGAGATGAGCTCTGGACAGCAGTACACAGGTAAGAACACTGCTTGCAGTCTGCTTGCAGTGGTTGAACAGAGTCAGCCAAGAGCTGCCTGCAGCTGCTGCAATGGCCAGTGTGTGGATATCTCTTTTCTGATCTCCATTTGAGTGGATTCCAAAGCATCTTCCAGAGGGACCTTGATGCAACCAGGTCAATAAAACTGACTCTAACAGCTCTCATCATAGGTACTGGCATCCTGAGCCTTCTGCCTTGGTGTCTGCACCTCTTTTGTTAGGGAACATAGCTGAGTATTTCCTTCAAACCTCATCATCCAGTAACAGATGGGATGTGCTGCTGACCATCTAAGTGAATAGTTATGTTTGGTCTACCTGTATCAGAAGGCAGCTTCTGAGCACGGTCAACCATTACCTCTGTCACAGGGCTCCTCCAGCCATCAGTGGTAGGACAGGACTAAATTCTAGTGTGTGGTCCAGCTCCTGGTCAACTCTAAACCAGTTCTGAGGCAGCAGCTTACCCCATTTCCTCACTGTTGAATCTAGGGAGCAGTCTGTGGAAGCATCCAAGAATATACACTTCTTTAGCAGGAATCTGGTTCAGTAATAAGACTCCATGAGCCTGACTGCTGAGTTGCTCCTGAAGTGAGAAAGGGCTAACACCATATCCATTCCAGGTCTGCCCTTTGGGTAGGCTGTGCTTGCAAAAGCCATTAATGTGGCCAGCAAGGCAGAACAACTGGAAAGGCTGTGATGCCATTCCTAGGCAAGTAGCTGTCAAAAGGGAGTTGAGTGTTCAGCTGTAGCTTTCTGGGAGATTTACCTACCCTTGCTAGTAAACAGTAATTTTAACTGTCATTTGTTTGGTATGGTTGACAAAATAAATGGTTACCTTCCTTATTATGGGAAGGATATCACGTAAACAAGGGAACTCTATTTAAGAAATATTTTGGAGAACTGCATGGGTATGTCTACAGCTGCCTTGATGAGCGCTGCTCTGTTAATGATGGGGACTGCAATTTGAGACCACATGAAATTAGATTTGTGCCAGGAGGTGGCAGCCGTGTGCAGCTGATGGAGAATTAGAAACGGTGCTGATGTGCTTTCTGTAATAGAGCCCTTTCTGCTAGAAGCCAGCAGTCCTGTCTGACCTTACAGGTTTAAGAAAATAACACATTAGCTTCCAGCTGAATTCCACAAAAACGCTGCTCTTTTCTCTTTTTCTATCCCTTTCTACTCGATGGTAGGCAGGAAGAGATGAAAATGAGATGCTGTTCCAGTGCCTCCCTCAGCAGCACAGTGTATTGTGCTGATGCAAGCCTGAGGCCCCTGTCTCTGAGGTGGCCTGGGATGCTTTCTGAGCCTTAGCACTTTGCCATTATGTTAGATTGCAAGAGGCTAACATGAAGATTGTGAATTTTCATGTGAATTATGAATATCTATGAAGACAGGCTGAGAAAGTTGGGGCTGTTCAGCCTGGAGAAGAGAAGGCTGCGTGGAGACCTCATAGCAGCCTT
>JBCJKH010000275.1:31156-49579 GCA_039877255.1 Loriculus beryllinus
AGGCAGCAGCGATTCCTCCCTCCCTGCCCGCGGGGGTGAAGTGCGAGGCGGCGGGAGGAGCTGTGTGTGTGGTGTGTATATATATATATATATGCACATCTACAGAATATTTATGCAAAGAAAACTCTTTGGCATGAGGCAATGGTAAGTTTCCTGTCATGGTTGAAGGTTCCAAGCAAACTACTAAACTTGCCAGAGATTTAGTATGCTTGTTTGTACAGAGAATCTGAGAACTATTATCTGTTAGTCATTCTTGGCTGCTGCCACACCAATTACATATGCCAGAATGTAATAAAGCCTGGTATTTTGGTAACTTGTCATCTCTGTGTTGCAGGGCCTTGGAAAGGTTTTTGAAGTGTCAAAAGAAATAGTTCCACCATTTAAAAATGACGTAGTGGAGAACTTGAAGTAGTTCTATCTCCTTGTTTTTTACCATTCCTTTCCATACGTTTAGTTTCCACTTTGCATTCCACATATTCCACATCTTGTGTGTCAACCATTTTCTACCATACTGTTTAAATTACTGAATTATACATAGGTTTAGCGTTTGAGGGATCAAATCTGTGTAACTGCGCTCCTATATGTGATGCTGGAGTTGTAGCATAAGTTGTAGAGTAAGGACCAGAAGGAGGTTAGGAAGTCAGCTAAGAGGAGAAACACAGTGCCTTGGTATTGGGCTCAATGGTAGTCCTTTTGCTGTTACAGAGCTCTCAGTCTGAAAAGTCTTTTATGGCTTAAACCTAAGCAAACTAACTAGGGAGGAGTGAAGAAGTATGCTAAAATTGGAGCAATTTTTACTGTAGCATACTCTTGTCTACGACTTCTAATGCACTTCCCAAGGCAGAAATAAAGATGCCTGAACTTTATACAATACAAACTGTCTGCCCTGAAGTATTAGGGTATCTGTCAAAAACTGAATCGGTGTCAGTAGGGGAAATAGGTAGGGTTTTCACCAGGTTTGGAATATTATGCATTGTTACAGCTGAAAGACTGCTTGTATTCTTCATCTGATCTGCTTTTTAGGAGTTATTTATTTGAATTGTTACTATACATCCTAAAGGAATGCACACACGATTGCTGCAATGGGCTTTCAGAATGAGTGGAGTGGAAATGAAGATACTGTCTGTAATAAGAATTTTTCCTAAAGTTTGAACCATTTTAATATAGAAAAGCTTTTTCCCTCTTCAGCATGACAATAAACCTGAACACCTGGCCTGAGATGTACTATGACTTTTTATTGAACAGAATGGTCATCCTCTTTTGGTCCTCCCTTAAGCTCCCTTCGCCTGCTTAAGGGCCGTTAAAATCCCCCAAACAAATGCACAACCTTGTAAGTCAAGTAAAAGCTGAGGCATTCTGAATTGTTTGGTTTTCTTGTGTACTGTGAAGTGAAAGGGTATGCCAGTGAGTTAAAACTATTTCGGGAATGCAAGCTATGTTCGTCTTCTGGACAGAGCTTCTTGAACTCCCCATTCATACCGCCAGCTGTGCAGCTAACATGAACGTGGTTGCTCGCATAGTGCGTTGGACCTCCCCGGTGTGTACCTGCAGTTTGAAAACCCACAAATGTTTTTTTTATGTATATTTATAAAGGAATGCACAGTCTTGTGTATATTGCCGTACTGAGTGGGTTTCCGGATGTTGCTTATCAGCATTTGGTATGAGGCTTCACTAGGTAACTAGTTTGTCTGCAGAAGACCCTTCTTATCATGTCTTCATGGCTTAGTGGTAGCCTAACCTGTAACATTTAAGCCCTTGCAACCTTTCAGAGCTCTTTTGTGTGGAGTTTTATTTTAGCATGTGTAACAACCCAGTACCCAATATCTGTCTCTCCAGTGTTCCCTTAAAATGGTAAAGCTTTTAGCTGTGAGGCTGGTCAGTGCCAAAGAATTCCCAGGCCAAATGTGCCTAAAGGTTAAGATAACTCTGCATGTGAAAAAAAGGAAGCGATGATGAAAGAAAAGAAACTCAGGTTAAAATCCAGGCAAGAAGACTGTTTTATATGAGGCTGCTACAGGCTGTCTTAGAGTGGCTTTCTGGATTTTCCCTGAACTACTTTAAGTCATGTGCAGCCTTGGATTGGCTGTTGAGCCCATAAAGGATGACTTAAAACCTTAGTTCTGTGCCTATGTTCCTTCTGTTATTTTAATAGGAAGTGGAGCCCTCGAAGTTATTTGAAGGTGTTCCCGTTTAATTTAATCCATTCCATCTTCTGTGCCTGAAGGTAAATAGTGTCTGAATTACTGCTTGCCTTATGCAGATTCATGTCCCTGGGACACACAAATTAACTGGTCTTACCAGCAAGGCTCTTTTGGTTTCCTCAGAGGTGTTGTGTAAACACTGTGGCTAGAAATAGCTGACACAAAGTCTAAGTAACAGAGAGATTGCACTAAACCAGCTCAGTTCCTTACAAGAGAGGGGAAATGAAGATGGCCATTCAGACAGTGTGCTTTAATAATTGTCTGCATTTTCCTACACTTATTATGCAACATAATAGGACTGAAAAACACCACATTTGAAAATGACAGTCTTACCCAACATTTGAGGTTGGAGGTCTAGGTTCTACAGAACAGCACAGAAATTAAGGCATAAGCAGGATTTAAAACTAGACAAGAATAATCTTAAAGAGTAGCCCAAACCAAACCAGAACAACCTGAGCATAATTATGAAGATTAAATACCCATCTTGGATAGAAGTGCTATGTGAAAAGATGTAGTAAGGTGCTCACTAACTATGCAAAAGCTAGTAGATTGCTTCTTATGAACATATTGTATCATCATGCACAATTTCATTAAACAGACCCTCCCTCACTCAGGTAGGAGTCTGGACTAGACAAACCTCTCGTTAATCCACTGTGGCTGTGTTATGTTAGGTGAATGAAACTTGCAGCAATTTAGGATTATGAGTCTTTATAAAGTATTTTTGTTGTTTCATAAAGTGCATTAAAACATTGTGTGTATGTGGCTTCTTTTAATCGTATATTTGAGCTATTCTCAGACCTATCTGGCAGCTAAGTAATTTGCTGTGTCAAGTATTTAGGCTGGGCTCTTTCATAGTCACTAGTTTCTTACTGCTGGACATGAGGATTTTTTTCTGCTGAAGAGGATGCGATCCAAACTTCATCTTTTAAGTCAGAAATAGTATTTGCCACCATCCTAAAAGAATTGGCAACGAAGGTAAGCTGTTCAAGTTGATGCTGAGATGGAGTTAAAGCTGTTATCTACAGGTAGCTGCTGCTTGAGTGAAAAAGCATCTTGCATACAGCTGTGTAACTGCAGGGGAATAATGGGCAGCTCTTCCTCAAACTGTTCTTATAACCTCTCTGAATGCAGCTTCGCTGGGTGCTTAAAGTGCTTTTAAAATGCCTTCTGCCAAACTTATAGCATTTCCAGCCCTCAGTAACACCACTTGCTTTGTTTTCCTAATGTTTCTGTAGGGTTGGGGTTGACCCAGATCAGGATCCTCCACCTACTAATGACAGCTTTCAAGTCTTACAAGGAGTAAGTAATTACGTAACTTCTCTATTAGGCTGATCTTACTGTATGTCGAAGATGATGAAGAACTGCAGAAGATATGTGCATGGATAGAATCTTTCTCTCCTAGCTGGCGAGTCCGTAATGCATTTAACTTTATACTGTTCAAGTAATGCCCATCAAAAAACATTCTGTGGTTTTGGGTGTAATGCCACGGTGTTCAGATTTTTGTGTATATGTCTATGTATAAGGCAACCAAAACCTTCCAAAGTCTGCTAATACAGTCTGTTTAACAATGTGCCTTCCTCTTCCCCAGCCACCCAAGATGCTTGCTTTTAACATGCTACAGTATAAACAGTTCTTTCCAAGACTGACCCAGACATCATCCTCTTGGATTCTGCCCACTAACTGATACCAGACTTTGGACCTTGGACTTGCTTAGAATCAAAGATTAAGTTTGCTAATCCAATCTCAGCTCCTGCATACTGTACCACAAGATAGCTGGATCTTGCCTGTACTACCTACTGCCTGTATGAGGCAGAAGGAACACTGGAAAATTGTCATTTATATTCAGCAAACTGTTGCTGTGAATCCTTAGGGCAGCTTTCTATGCATCAGTAACAACCCAGGAGTTGGCTTTTTTTCCCCTGCGATATGCTATTGGCAAACAAGACTATCAAGAGAATGTTGTTCATAGCAGAAATTTCAGTTTTCCTTGTCTAAAAACAGTGAATTCACAGGAAGGGTGAAAGGTTTGGAAAAAGAAAAGCCAACTCCAAACAACACAACAACCACCCAACATTTCCTCTGTCCAGATGTTTAGGTTACATGCTGCCAGAGTACTGTTTGACACTAATTGTTCTGTAGCACAACTGGTTGCTTATACAGGAATCTGCTAGAGGAAGTTGGATGACAGCAAAGATAGATCACTTTGGAAGCAGAGGATGCTTAGGGTGCAATCATGTGAACTGGACTATGTAAACCTCAGGCTGTATGATGCTGGTGTTAAGGCTGGTCACAGATACAGGGATGGAATATTTGCTGTATCTGGGATCAGCTTTCCTATTAGTTGTTTCTTCTGCCTTGCCCTATTTTTTTTGTTTGGTCACAGGTTGCACAGATAAGATCTACTTGCTCAGGAAACATCTCTTTCATTGCAGAAACTGCATTAGGTATCTCTGTGTTCTTTGTAGAAGCCTGTGTCCAGCACATGCAATAGATTCTGAAATACTGGGTTTGGGTACTAAGAAGAGTGAACTTGGTTTTATGTCTATTTGAAAGCAATCAGAAGGCCAGGGCTCAAAACACCTTCTATGGTGAAGACCACAGCTACTGCATAAATTCAAGGTTAGGAAGTGGTATTATGGTAAGATGGCTTTGGTTAGTTCAGACTGAGCTTGTCAGTATCCAAGGAATTGCTTTACAGGAGACAGAACATGGGTATTCTGTTCTATTCAGTGTCTGGATGGAAATATCTTGTTACTTTTTTCCCATGTAAACATAAAGTACTTACCCATTTGTTTCCTTCTTTAGCTGTGCTTTGCATTCCTAATAGAATCCATTAGTCAGTTCCCTTTGGATTCCTCTTTCACCAAGCCAGGATTAGCAGCATGTCTCAGTTAAAGAAAATACATCATTTGGGATGTGGAGGGAGTGAAAATGTACTAAGGTTTAACTCTTGGTAGACTGTGGATTTTTTTGTAGATCAGAAGTACCCAGGGCAATCCTGTCTTGTTTTCAATAGCTTGGCAGAGGACTCATGCAAGGCATTCTCACTTCATCTGTTTTCCTGTGTTTAACTTTGGCTTTTGATCAAAAAAAAAAAAAAAGGAAAAAAACCCCACTAAAACCAAACCCAGAACAAAAGATCCCAAAAAAACAAATCCCCCCCCCCCCAAAAAAAAAAAAGCCAACATGCAAAAAGCAAAACACTAACAAAAGTAAAACCAAATGCAGCTGCAGACCAGCTGGTGCAACGACTTTCAGCACATCAAATTAAAGGGGTTATATTTAACATTGTTGGCCTTTCCAAGCTTGGTCTAGCACTTAGGAAATTTTCATGACCTTCAATTGTGATTTTATATGGATTGCCTGTGAAGCATGCTTCTCAAGTGTGATACATTTCAAGTGTGATACATTACCATACCTTTCAGGTATGGTAAATTCCCTCATTCTTCCAAGGAAGTAATAGGCTTAAGGAAAGAACATCAAATAGACTTGGTGTTAGGGAAGCCAACCAAGCAATGAATAGGGATCAGTCTGGATTATTCCAGTTCATTTATCTGGGGAGGAAGATGGGGATGAGACATCAACAAGGCTTATTCCTATATCCATTACTGCATTAATTATGCAATAAGCTTTTAGACTCAAAGGAACTTGCTGGTGTAGGGCTCGCTAAGGTAACTGCAGGGCAATGAAGAGTGCTGTCTGCGGTCCAAGTACAGTATTGAAGTAATTTGGCCTTTTTGGACAATAATATGAATGATTGGAATGTGTGATTTGGTTATTCATTTTTTTTCTACCTGAAATAATTGAATGTGTTTTTATCTTATTTATAGGAAGGCCCAGATACTGAAAGAAGGAACAGGACAAAGCAGGAAAGTGCTTGGCTCTTCAGGCTATGGTATAGCTTTGACCATAAGTATCCTTTTGAAAACACAGCTTACCTCCAAGGCATGAAATGCTCACTTTTTTTCTTTTCCACGTACCCGTATGTAGCCTTAAGCACTTGAGACAGTCAAACTGATGACAGATCAAGTGTTTGACATGTTTGAGGCACAGAACTGAAGCTTGAACTCGCTCATTCAGAAGTTGGACCTTTCCTTTCTCTTATGTATGTATGTATGGTCATACTTGCTTGAGGACAGAAGCCAGTCTGTTCTAAGACCTGACGTTCCTTCCTAAACAGTAACACAGCCAATCAACTATTTCAGATCCTCTGATTCTTTCCATTAATCTGTTCTCATCTTCACTGATGCTCATAGCAGTAACTAGTTCACTGTACATGTCTGAACCCAAATTCATTGCTCTGAAGGGCCATCTGCTTTTGCAAGGGGGAAACTCGTTGCTGATACAGGGAATTCTGAAACTAAAAATCTGCATACGATCCAGCTTATTCCCTTTAGTATATCTGCAACGTCCTATGGGTGTTAAAGCAGAGTGTCCTTGTGTGTGTATATACGATTTTAAACCTTTCTGAAGCTGGTAAATGCTTTCTGATGCTTCTGAGCAATTTTTGTGTAGCTGTCCTGTCTTCCTTGCTTGTGGGTTTTATTAATCTACTTAACATATTAATCAGTACATCATATAGGTGCCCCTGCTTAACAGCTTACACTCAGTAGAAAATAGCAAAGACAATCTTGTGGTCATGGCAGGTCACTTATACCCAGAACTTCACAAAAAGTTTAAGTTATTGATTCCTAGTAATTTCTGGGGCAGTTAAATATATGTAAATATCTGTGACAGAGCCTTAATCTTGTTGCAGCTTGCATCTGAGAAGTAAGTATTTTCACTGTAGTCTTGGCCATTGCTTGATAAGCTATTGCTGGCCCGTTGGAGGACAGTAGTTTCCTGCCATGCCTTGTGCATCAAGATTTCCTACCCAGGGAGACCCAGGTATAGTGTTGAAAGCATTTGGATCCTAATAGGGGTTGCCAGTTCAGGATAAAATGTGTTTGTGACTGGTGCTTTCAGATGCAGTAGTATTGGACCAAAGCCCAGAAGGGAGTGTATGTGCTAGCTTAAATATCCATAAATGTTTGTAATTCCAGGTTAACCCTTTGAGTTGAGTGGTGGTGTCAAAGTGTATTGAGGTCACTTTTTGTTGACCCTGTCAAAAAGGAAGTGAAAAAGAAGACCTCTGTGGTGAAACCACAGAAGGATCTGGCTCTGACTGACTGCTTCTTTCTTGTCTTTTTAAGAAGGAAGCAGAGCTATCCTCTTCCCCTGCCTTAACAAAAGGGATGTGCCCAATGAACAAAAGGAGTAGCTGGCAATGCTGACTTCCCTCAGCTGAGGCTAACACAGCTGCAGCAAGGGGAGGAGGAAATTACAGCTTAATTAGCTGTTTCATGGAAACCTAAAGGGTGCTGATAGTGCATTTGCTTTTCAGTGGAGACTAGCACTCTTTAGGCAAGGTTTATGGGGAGTTTGTGCCAAGGAAACTGACATCCAGAGGCAGAACTGTCTTATTGTATATTAGAGGTAAAAGTTCACTCCTTCTATTTTAAAGAGGCATTCGGATAAGCACCGGCTGGGTGGGCTGAAATTGCATGGAAGGGATGATCTTTAGAATTGCCACCTCTATACCCACAGGTAAAATATTTTTTGCTGATGCATTCCCTTGGTTTGTGGGTAGAAAAGCAGATTGCCTCAAAATTCACTCTCTGCAAGGGAACTTAACATGAAGAAGATGTAAGTAAGTTGCACTTGGCAGTGCACTCTGACACTGACTATTGCCTGCAGAGCTCTCTCCGGATGGATAACTGGGAACTTCATTCCTGTGGAACGCAGAGTTTGTTTATTGTCATGGGTTATTCCTGGCATTCACCCACAATTGTTAAACAGGAAGAAAACTGCAACTTTGATGAAGTACCAGATGTCTTTTACTGGTTTTGTTTTATTATGACCAAGTTGCTGCGTGCCGGTCTGCCGCAAGGCAATGTGGAGGTTGGTAGGTTAGTGTAAGGGCAAAAAGCTTATTTCTTTCCAGGACTGGATGTAGCCACACTGTTACTGGAGGAGGAAAGGAGGAAACATAACCCTGCAGCAGCATAATCATGCTGTTGTATGCTCAAGTAAACATGCTATGCTAGGCTCTGCTAAAAGGGAGGGATTTATCTCTGTAAAAAGAGCCTCCTTTTAAACTCCTTCTTTCCCCTAAGCACCTTCAGCTGTGAGAGGATCAGGGAAACTCTTATATTCACAAGTGGACTTGATTCTTAGAACTCCAAGCCCAGAGAGAAAGAAATTACCTGCAATATATATTTAAATTTAAAATAATCAGAACAACTGAAAAAATAACAAAGAAACCCCACACCAACCCAAACCCCTGTGGTCCTGATTTCAAACAACATTTGGAATAATTAGCACTCTCCTCCCGAGCTCTTTTCTTGTGCCAGTCAAGACCAGCTTGCTGCTCTGTAGCACATACACCTTTTCTGACTCTAGAGCATTTCACCAGGCAGATTGTCCATCTGGAGTACTCGTGTGAACACATAAGGATTTACCTGGAGGCAGACATGTGAAAAGAGATGTAAGGCACCTTCCTTTCCCACCCCGCTGCCCCCTCAATGTAATCTAGGTAGCATTGCTTTTCTTCTACCCTGTGTTCTGTGATTCTTCCCATGCAGTTTTCCCTTTTTAGGGCTCTGTGTGGTATGAATATATGCACCGCAGAGGTGCCTTTGAGCCTTACCAGAGTAAGATCTCCGCTCTCATCTCTGTGGTCTGGTGACCAGCTAGTAGTTCAAGTGGCTGCATTGCTTTGAAAACATTGGCTGGGCAGTATTTCTCTATTTCCCTGTGTTGAGCCACATATGTGTGTCACTTTGTTACCTCTAGCTCGCCTCAACACCATGCTCCCATCTTCACTGCAGGAATATCTTTGTACCTACTAGCACTAAAGCACTTGTACCTCTGCTTGCTCCTTTTGGCTCCAGAGATCCCAAAAGCTGAACAGTTGCAACTGCTTGAAACTCGTAAGAAGGGAGTTAAGTTGTTTTCCTTGCAGGGAGTGTAAGAGTAAGGAAACTGCCCTTGAAAGGATCAAAGGAAAATGTTTCTTGGGGGGAGATGTTTTTCATTTATTTGTCTACAAATGCGGATTTTTTTCAATGGGTGTTTTACATGTGGTTATTGAACTGCACATAGATCAAAGGCAGAACCACATTTATGTACAATTGTCTTTTTATTTTCAATAGTGGTTTTCGAATGCTGGTGTGTTTTCCTTAACTACTTCAGTTATTTAAAGCCAATTCTCACTCACAGTGGCCCTCCATTAACCACAACTCTACCCAGCTGGTGTGGCCTGGTTGCTCGCTGTCTGACGAGTCCCCAGGTTTATGATGTAAGTAGAACAACTCAGTACTTCTGGGTTTTGGTTTTTTATTTATCTAACTTCAGGAAAGCGTTTTTTTTATTACTACTATTTTAAGCAAAAGGTTGGTGAGAGAGACACACCACAAGAAAGTGCTGGTTTGTTCGAGGCAGAAAAGGTTTAAGATACTCTACCTTGAGGCAACAGCTTCCATTAGTAAAAATAAGAGATGATCTTTATTGTTCAAATATTACCTTAAAAAAAGGACATTAAAGTGCATTGGAAAATCACAAGCCTAGTCAATAAACCAGTTCTGTGAATCACTGCAAAATATTCAGTCCCTTCTCAACACTTTCGGACAAGATTCTTTTCCTGTTACTGCTGAGGTTGCATTGAGGTCTCCTTCAGAGAAGACAGGCCCATGTACCCATGCCAGAAAGAAATCTGGTGGAGCTTCTTTTCATTGTTTCCACTGTGGAATTTGAGACTGTGTTTTAGAAACCTTTCATCAGTTACTTATCTCGGTGTAGCAGGTCACTATACTGTCTTTACAGCCATGTCTTGTAATAATTGATGCTTCATTCTCCTGTTACTCTGGCAGGATCCTGATACATGCCATTCCTATCTCTACAGGGCTTCTGAAATGTATAACCCTGTATTAGCTGCCTATAAATAAAACCCTTGCACTATGTGGGATCACTCAGATTTACAGGTTCTTTGGAATGGTAACATTTCTGCCACGTTCAAGTAGTCTTGGACCAGTTTTCTATTCATCTTTTCCTAGAGAGTTATGAATTCCAATTCCAACTTTGAAATACTACCCTTGCTTATCTTTCTGGTGTCCTTAGCATCTTGCTTTCACCTGATAGTAAAATTTCAAAGAAATGTGAAATACCTGCTGCCTATTTGGAGCTATTGGTAATGCAAGAAATTGGCCTTGTTCCCATCTTTGCAGTGCCACTAAAGATCTTACAACAGATCTAGGTTGGAATGCATCCATCAGACCAATTAGCCTACTTGTGTGTTGCCCATGTGTCTATCTCTGATCTTATAAGATTAGTTATCTAGTAACCAGAATAAAAACGCATGCTTTGGCTTCATTTTCTTTAACAGTTGGGCTTTTTTCCCCCATCTTTACTCCTGATTCTTAGCTACTACTGTATGTGTAAACTTATTCTTTAATTGGATTTGTTCTAACACACATAAACACATATGCAATTGGGATGTTAACTGCATCATTAAAAATGCTTATAGGGCTGCATACTTTGTATAAGGTGTATGAATGACATGGAACCTTGCACTCTCTTCTCGTTCCTATTTCGTTGCATTGTTGCATTAGTCTTAGGGAAGAATATAATTTTGAGGTTTTTACTTCTAGTTTCTTTTCAAGATTTACAGACTTTGTAGTTGCTTTATTGCTTCTTGTTACTCTGCGTGGCAGGATTTGCTATAGCACTTGCCTATTTATTACTGGCACTATTTATTACTGGCTAAAAAGCTGTGGAATCTTTCTGCCTTCCCATTAGGTGCAGGTAAAGCAACTGAGAGTGCCATATCTTTGAGGGGACAAAAGCTGCTTGGCATAGTTGTGCTTTTGTGAAGTGTTTCCGAGAAAACTGAATGGTACATCTGAGAGAATTGAAGACTTGGAATTAAACAAGCAAAAAAGTCTGTAAATACTCAAGAGAATGTAAAATATCTGGAAAATGTGTTTCAAAAAGAAGTAATAAATTCTAGATCTCACTCAGATGCATGTCTGAGCAGTTATGACATCTACATAGAGAAGAATGCATGCATGTATGTGGGTATACTGACTGTATATTTCTGTATTGTTTTCAACATTTGTTCCCTCCCTGGCTTTATTACAGCCTTACTTAGAATTCATTTTTCACTTCCATGACGGGGAGTACATCTTTTTAATAAGATGCCAAAGGGTGGGTTATCTTATTACATAGTACACATACAACCTATTCCCAAGTAAGAGATCGTGACCTCTAAGCCTGAATTTGCGTGGCATACATGCAACTTTCTGAGTCAGCATGCAGGGGGGTGAGGTACAGTGGATTTTTTCCAAAGCTGCAGTTACTATTCCTTGCTGATGTTCTCCTACTGCTTTAAGACTGAATCGCTAGGCTCACTGTCGAATGCTTCCCACCCAAACAGAATCCAAGCTGGAATTTAACAGCATGAAAAGTTGCTGTAGTTTGTGTTTAAAAATGTAGTTTTCAAAAATTCACTCCTTTATTGCTCTCCTGGTGCTATCTTCAGTGTATGTCCCTGCCCATGACAGAGGGTGGAACTAGATGGTGATCTCTAAGGTTCTTTCCAAACCAGGCCACTCTATAGTTCTATGTCCATGTGGCAGGGCTTTCCAGTTCATCCTAAAATGATGTAGGTTACTTTTTTCTGCCCTATTGACCTGTCCTTTCAAACTTTAGTAGTTCTAGTTCAACTATTTATCCCATTTGGAAGAACCATCTGTGTTTTCATCTCCTCTTCCTGATGATTAAGAATTCCTGGGGGTTATTTTGTTTGTTCAGGGGTGTATTTTTTTTTTTTTGTCCTATGCACTCTCCCACCCATTCTTTAAGTCTGTTTCTTGTACCATACAAAGTGTGACAGCTTGGTATGAAAGTAGAGGGAATTCAATTATCTTTCTAAACGCACAAACCCAGCAAAGGAACTTCATTTGCACTCTATGTAAGTTTTGGAGGAGGTAATTCTCAAAACTGGTAAAAAAATGCTTCACCTGTGCCTTTCGCCTTCCCTTTCTTACTGGCTCCAGTTTCACAGTAAAAAGTTGCTTAGTTTCCTTGATGAATTTGAAGTCAGCTGAGAAAGAGAGAAACTCTAAACAGAGATTGAAGTTGTAACATACTTTGAATGCCTGCTACATGACACTTTTGTTTTGGAAGCAGAAGATAAGTAACTTCTGATGCAAGTTTTGTCATTCACATTGCCTGTGTTGTATTCAGCACCAGCAGTGTACGTGATGATTAACAGCACTTTGTATGTGTGGTGTACTTGGCAGTGCAAAAAGGAGTGCATGCATTGAGAGGCAATAAAGACTGGCTTTGTAAGCAGTAACTCCAAGCTTTAGCTGTTTGAATGTCTCCAGCATGCTTTCCTAAGAGCATGGGCAGATTTTACCACAAATGGGACAGAGTTCTCGGTGGGTCCTCAGGCTTATGGTCAGCACATCAAAGCAAAATTCAATCTTTTGTATGGTTTTGGATTTAGCTACCTAGCCGTTCTAGTTTGTTAGTTTTAAGTAGGGAAATTCAGAACTATGTTTTTTGAGTGAATTGAAGCTGTTCCTACAGAACTGTAGGGACTGCAGAGGCCAGTTTAGGGTTATTCTTGGAAGAATTTCAAGCCTCTAGGGATCTACTTGGATATGTTTCCTGCCTTTCTTGAATTGTTCATGCTGCATGAAGCTCAGTAGGTTTATTCACCCATCCTCTTTGCTTGCAAATATAGCAAATCTATACGCTACATGGGATTTATTGTTCATGGATGTTCTCTGGGGAAGCACATGAAATCAATTGCCTGCTACTGCCAGTGCTTTTCAGAAATGAAATAATAAGTGAAATTTGGCTTGTAGAAGGCAAGCTTGTTCAGCACACTGAAAGAAAGCTCAGTGTTTTCTCTGGAACTGATCATGTTTGCATACATGTAAGCACAGCCTGAGACAAACCAGCGAAGACTGAGTTAGGACTTGCCATATAGTATAAAGCCTGTGGTCCACTCAGTACTTGGCTTTTCAGTCTTTTGGAGAAGCTAGAGTATAGTGTGTGTTCTTACCAGTTGCTTATCTGACAGGTGGCTGTAAGGATTCCTTTAATTAAGTTAAATAATATTGAGGAGACAATTGAGGGACCTTGCTGCAGATGCTGCACATGTGGCCCTGGTATCGCAGTACCTCCTGATATGCCATTAGCCCTGCTTTCTCCTCCTTGGTGCTTCTTCAAGGGCAAACACCATGAAAGGCAACTTGTGGTAGAGCTGCTGAGTTTCTTTGACTTCTTAAAACATAACCAGTCAGCTGTCACAAACCGTTCTAACTAATTTTTCTGCTTTTCATCTTTGTTTTAGCGTCTCTTCTTCAGAAACAGAATGTATAGGAACACCAGATTTTCTTAAACAGCGGATTTTGTGTACCTTTCCTAAACATCCTGGTCTTGTCCCCCAGGCTTATACTTTTTTTAGTGGAAACCTTGTAAAGGTAGATTCTGCCAGCTAGAGTTAAACTCTTTAATTTCTGCCTGCCTTTCTTAAAACAGTGACAGTAGTTCACTGTTTTCTTTGCAACCAAAGAAACAAAGCGTCCAGAACTGTTTGCTCTTTGAGAACTGTATTCTCTATCACAGTAACCCTGTCTCTAATAAATGGATGCCACAAAGGTTCTGAAGAATCAGCATTCATTTTAAGTAGGGCTTGTCTTGTACCTGACACCAAACTGCACCATTTCTGTCATTGGTTTTGGTAAACTCTTGACACCGCTTCCAGTCCTCATTAGTTAAAACAGTCTGCATTATCCAGAGGATCTGGCTGCCTTATTTTGTTCAATTATCATTCTGAAATAATGACAGGAAGCTTTCCTAGGTAGTTTTATTGAACCAGGTACTACATTTTTCATTGTGGACGGGTTAATCAGCATTTTCAATCTCAAGTGCCTCCTGTTCTGCAATGCAGGTAGGGCTTTCTGGTCAGGCTGATCACAGGCTTCCTACCTTGTGTAGCCTGTGCCCTCCTTCCTTTGCTGAAGTGAAGAAGATGAGGGATTTTGAGAACATAACTTCATCGGTGTCAGCCTACCAAGGAGAACAGCAATACATGCTTATTTCATTCTTGCTAAGCAGTATGGTGCTATTCACATGAGAAAATAATTGTTTTCAGCTACAAGAAAGCAAATTTATAGCTGATAGAATTTTCTTCAAATATGAGAGCCCCGTTTTTCTCACTAATTCAGCTGTTTTGCCTTTCACCAAGACCATGTTAAACAAGAGTAAAACATGGTACAGGTGCTTGCTGTTGTAGAGAAATTACCACTCCAGCAGTCTCTGGTCTCTGATCGTGTATTTCATCCTGTCTCTGCCAAAATAGATTCATAAGGTTTCATGAGCCACTTTAACTGATTTTGAAAAGAAAACATGGGAACTAGTTACAAAACTATGAAGCAAGCACTTTCTTATTCAGTCTTTCTTCTTGTATGGCTCAGGTGTGTTCTAAGAACTAGGTCAAATAATTCTCTATTTAGTACCAGGCAAGATGAAGGAGATAGTTTTAAAAGAGTCGATCTATAACAAATTTTTTTCAGGAAAACTTCACTATAAAGAGTTTGGCCTTAATGAGTTCTTACCAGTTTACACAAGTCTTTTGCTAATTAGCCAAATTCAATAGCAACAGATGCAACTCTGTATCTGGAGTGACTTAATTATGCGTAGTCTCCAGTCTTTTTCCTGTACTGCCTACTAAATTGTCAAACAAAAACCAGAGTGTATTGCTCATCTCTCCTGTACTTTTGGTAAACTTCCAGTGCTATTAAATCCCCAGTTACCTGTTTTATAATCTAGTTCTTGGATTCAGCTCCCCCTCATCTCTCCACAACAGCAGCAGTTATGTAGGGAGCAGTAAGCTGATTTGCAAACACTAGGATCAAAGCTATTTTTAATATTTCTCAAAGTGGATCTTAGAGTTTACCGCCACTTCTGTGTTAACACATAGGTGAGCTCTTCTGTTCAGTTCCCTTCTTGACAAAGACTAGATGTGTGCTGTGCAAAGGTTTTTCTTATACTTTTTCCTTTTTCCTCCAGAATCAAGAACAGCTTAGAGAAGAGGATTCTGATTTTATTCTGAACGATGGTGACCTTACCGTGACATATGGTGATACAACAATAACTGCAAACGGTTCTTCTGGCGCCCATACAGCTACCACTAGCCTTGATGACAGGAGAACAAAAAGCAGTTCAGAGGAAGCACTGGAACGTGATGTGGGAGCAGCAGATCATGAAGTTGCAAGCAGGGGTACCCGGTTAGTATTTCCTCTGGAAGACAATGCATGATTACTGACTCAGTAAAAATAACTCTTGCTCTGTGGATGGATCAAGGAAGACTGCAGGCCACTGTGTCACTTGAGGTGGGGATGTTTATTTAAACATGTCAATATGCATAAGTGGCTTTACTAGGGTCTGAAGATGTCACCTATTTTTTACTCAAGATGCTGACAGTGGGATTTTCTAAATGTCTGAAAAAGGACGAATGAGAAATGTGGTCATTCTCTTTTCAACCACATATTGAATCCACGCATAATTAGCATGCTGCAATTGTCTTGTTCAGCTGCAGCAGCTCTCTCTGAAGAGAGGTACATGAAAACATTGTCACAGAACTGAGCTTGTCTCGGCTTAGCTTGAGAATGTGGAAGAGGAAATATAAACCTGGTAATTATGCAGTGAAAAAAGATGTGTGTGTATCTGAGTGTGGAGAGATCCACTGTTACTTTCTCTCACTGAGGAAACTATTGAGTAAGACAGGACAGTATACATTAGGATTACAAGTGCATGAATGCCAGACTGTGTGGGGAATCTGTTACTGCAAGCTGTACTTAATGCATTTCAGGGAAAAGAAGATTTCTTCACTGGCCAGGTGTTTAAATACGAAGGCAATGAGAGCTACTTGTCCCTTTAGCTTTAGGCATCTCGGCTATTACTATTAACTGAACTTGTAGTGCCTCAAAAGAAAAACATCCAGCTTCCTGTTGTCTAAGATGTACCTGAACCGGCACAAGCCTGGAGCCAGGTTTTCTTGAGTAGAAGTAATGAGGTAATACCTTCTCTCCCTTAAAGCTGTTAAAATCAAGTGAAAATAGTTGGAAACATATCTTGGGCTGGGGAAAATAGCAAATGAAGGGGGCGGGGGGGAAATGAGAGAGGGAAAGACAGTATTGAACTTGTGTGGAACAATGAGGTTTCATATTGCTCAGAAGAATCCATGGACTCTGCTTACAGTTCTTGTGTGTGATAAACAGCAAACATCTAATTAAATGGACAAGCAAATACCACTGGCTTTACCATTTGTGACTATCCTAAAAGAAAGGTGTTTACTCTTGTTCTTTTTGGCAGAGTAGATGTGAAACTTCTGTGGGGCATTGCACAACAACGTATAAGCTATGGAAGTGATGAACTGTGGTATCTTAAATGTGAAAAGGGAAAAATCTTTGCCTAGTATTTAGCCCACTTACATGTAGGCTAGCTTTAACTTATTGCTAAATGCTTTTTAATTTCCAAATGAGGAGATATTGTTGTCTTTGCCAGTAGCTGAAAATTCATGCTTTGAAGAGCAGTTCAGCTGTTTAAAGCGTGCTAAAATGTGATTTCATCCTTGTGTGTCAAAAGGTTTATTTTTTTAAAGAGTTCTGTTGCCCACTAACGTGATGTAATATCAGTTTGTCTAAAAAGTGTGGTTTTCTTGCTGCCATTTCAGTTGCTCCCCTCAAAACTCTGTGAGTAAATACCCACTGTTTTTACTTAACTATTAAACTTAACAGGCTACCTTCGGTACGAGAACTTACTGCTGCAGAGAAACTTTGCAGTCATATTGTCTAGTCTGCTTTCTTTCAGCTGTGTTCTCTGAGTGATCTACCTCCTTGTCTGTCCCTCCAAGGTAAATTTGTAAAGGGCATTGATCTGTAGTGACTGTCTGATATGATTAAGAGAAACAAGGAAACCAGAAGTCTTTGTGGAAAAACTGGAAGACCAATACAGTCATCTATGTTCCTAAATTACAAGGAGTAACAAACGCTGATTGAAGACCTCCAAGCAGAGCAACTCCTTTTCAGTTCTCCTCTGCTTTCAAGGAAGACAAAGCAGATAGCAATGATCCACGCTATTTATACTGTTTACATGGCTTGTTTTCTCTGTTTTTGCTTTAAGTGCTCTGGCAGTAGAAAAGGTAGTTCCCTACTAAATTACAGAAACCATTACGTTTATTTTGGACAACACTTTGGGACCCATGCTGTCAGTGCTGAGTTGAGGACTTGAGTTTTCTACAATTAGTGTTATTAGCTGTAACATGAACCAAATTTTCGGTTGAGATAGTGAAACATACTCAAAATAAATGGGTTTAATACAGTGAGGCAAATCTTTACATGCAGCTTGAAGCTGAAGCTTTCCAAATCAGCTGGAAAGAGAATCTTATGCAGAGAGCGATCTGTTCTTTGGAGGAAAGATCAGGTACTGCTTCTGGAAGTACAAGCTATGTTTCTTAGCTTGCTCAGGAAGATGGAATCTCTTGAAAGCATCAATAAACCATCCCATTGCAGGTGCTTCTCTGTCTGTGTTTTTAATTATCTTAGGAAGAATATACAATTGAATGAAGATCACCAGTAAGCCCAAAATGTGGTTGTGGAAGAGCAGCCAAAATACAGATGATTGGTGAGAGGTGAGGAATATCATAGTCTAACTTAACAATCAAAAATTACTTAAAATGCTTATCTAACACAATAAGGAGAGGCTCATATCAGTAAGCTTCATTTTGGTTCCTATATTGCAAGAATTAATTTTATTCCTTGATTTTTACGTATTTTTCATCTTAAGTCTTTCCAAAATTGTATTTCACTGCTGACAAAAGGTAAGCTAAAACATGTAGCCTCTTCTTACACCAGTCCCTGTACCAAATTCACAAGGGACACCTTTACTGAGAAGTGAGGGGAAAAAGAAAACCAACAAAAAAAGCCCTCCTTGCCCTGAAATACTGCATATTTCAGCAGCTCTCAAACAGATCCCTTTTTCTTGTGTGTATCCTGTTGAAAGAATAGTTAAATACATTCAGTTGCTTTTCCAGAGGGACCTTGACACACTTGTGAGGTGGGCTGATGCCAACCTCATGAAGTTTAACCATGACAAGTGCAAGGTC
>JBCJKH010000277.1:0-33717 GCA_039877255.1 Loriculus beryllinus
TTCAAGGCCAGGTTGGATGGGGCTTAGAGCAACTTGGTCTAGTTGAAGGTGTCCCTGCTGGTGGCAGGAGGTTGAAACTGAATGATCTGTAAGATTCTTTCCAACCCAAACCCGTCTATGACTGTGTGATTTTACGATTCAGTATTAAATATTGAAAGTCTGACTGAATGTTCTTTGCAAACACATTTTTTATTCCAACCATCGATTGTTAAATGTACTCAATTCATTGAAAATTTTCTACTGGAGGGATGAGAAATACCTGACATATTGGTGATCAGCATCAGGCTGTAATTCCCTTTGTCAAGCCAAAAAAGTATTCATTCTAGTAATGTTTTGTGGAGTAACAAAAATGCAGGAGTTCTAAAGACCACATAGTGACCAAATCTGCATTTTGTTTTAAATTATCCTTTGGTTGGTTTTGGTTTTGGTTTTGTCGTGGTTTAAACCCAGCCATATAGGTCATTCACTCACTCAAGTCCCCCCTTTCTTGCCCTCCCCCTACTCCTGGAGGGATGGGGAGGAGAATCGGAAGAATGTAATTCCTACAGGTTGAAATAAGAACAGTTTAGTAACTAAGGTATAACACAAACCACTACTGCTATCACCAATAATAATGATGATAAGGGAAATAACAAGGGAAGAGAATACAATCGCTCACTACCTGTCGATACGCAGCCCGACTGAGCAGTGAACTAGCGTTTCCAGGTAACTCCCAGTTTGCATCCTGGGTATGACTTGCTGTGGTATGGAATACCTCTTTGATTAGTTTGGGTCAGGTGTCCTGTCTCTGCTTCCTCCCGGCTTTCCTTCCTCCCTGGCAGAGCATGAGACTCAGAAAATCCTAGGTCAGACTAAACATTTGAGCAGTAACTAAAAACATCGGTGTTATCAGTGCTGTTCCCAGGCTGAAAGTCAAAACCACAGCACTGCACCAGCTACTAAGAAGCAGAAAAATGACTGCTGCTGCTGAACCCAGGACAGTACTCTAAGTGCAGCATGAAGTAAACACACTACAATAAGTTATAAACATAAAATGAAACAGCTGATAGATCTGGTGATAGTCTGGAAGATAAGACTAGTACTATTAAATAAGAAAATAAAGTCATCAGAGAAAGTACTGTTTGACTGGGGTAAAAGTCTCCTTTATTTACCACCTTCCCACCCCGAGAAAAAAGTTACACACATGAAGATGAAGAGGAATGAATCAAATAAATTTTTTTATTTAAGAGTCAAAACCTACCTAAATAAGCCACAGCACATCTAAGCACTTTCTTAATTCCAAGTATTTTATTAATGCAATTTTTATTTTGCATATGCTGAAGCATAACTTCCAAGTGTCTTGCATGGTAAGAGAGAGGATCATTCATAGGTTAAAGTTAGCTTTAAGCATTTTGTTGAAAAATCTATCAATTTTCTCTTGGAAATACAAATGTATGTGGTTGAAACTAATATTTATGGAAAATGTTTGCTTTTACTGTTATGGTGACTGATAGTTTTCAATTTGTACTTTGCTAATTTTTGCTGTTTGTATTTTAGATACAATTTGCTGTTTTCTTTCTTGTAGAGCGTGGTTCACCACGTAATTTGATTACCACAGACATAACTGACACTACAGTTGGGTTATCATGGACACCAGCTCCAGGAGCAGTTAACAATTACAGGATAGTGTGGAAATCACTTTATGATGATACACTGGGAGAGAAGAGAGTGCCTGGAAATACAGTGGATGCCGTGCTAGAAGGCTTGGAGCCAGAGACTAAATACAGGATTTCAGTATATGCAACCTACAGCAGTGGAGAAGGAGACCCAGTAGAAGGAGAGGCTTTTACTGATGGTGAGTGTAGTGCACCATTGCCACTATTGTAACATTCTGTTTTTGATGAAATTATGATATTGTAAAGCAAATGGAACTTATTTTTCTTCACCTTTTTTTTTTTTTTTTTTCCCTAAAATTTCCCCACAAACCAAAATGCCACATCAGAGCAGTCAATTCTGGCTTTTTTGTTTGACCATTAAATAAAAGGAAAATCTCTCCTATGTCATGTGGATTTGGATTCAGCAAGAGTTGCTTCCACCTTAAGATGTGATTTTGTCCGCAAATTACTCTAAAGCCAGACTTTCGCAGGTTGTGTATAACTGCTGGAAGTCAAGCGGAAGAAATGTTAAAGATTGAGAAAGAAGAAAAGATGGGGTAAATCCCACAGAATCAGTGAATTTCCATTCCAAATTATTGCCCTTTCCAACCTGCACAGTCCTTAAACTGAGTGATCACTTACTGGGTAATTTTAATGTTTGTTATTTACCTGTCCTGAGAAAATTTTTATTTGCTAACATCATGTAGTGTTGGTCAAATCAGGCTCAAGCCTCTCCTGCAGTGTAGGCAAAGTAAAAAACACTGAGAGGCTAGGCATAACTTGTTGCTTTATAGCATGAACTGGCAAATAGAAGAGCCAGAATGAATGAAGGGATGCCCTGGATCAGCCTTCATGTTTCTGTTGTTTTTCTAAAGGGGCCATATGAATATAAAGCCTGAGGAAGTGCTCTTGGGAAGCATTGTGTGTTTACATCTTCTTGTACTCTTTCTTAAACATCTGTTTTGACTACTGTTGGAGACAGACTGCTGAACTACTTTAACCTTTGTCGCTGGCCCAGTTGTTCTTAAGTTCTCACAAGAGTAGTGTTTGCTGCCATTGGTAAGAGCTGACTCCCCAGAGTCAAAGCAGACTGCTGTCCTACATCTTCCTTTTTTCATGAACAGCAGCAATAGCTGTCCTGCCTTCTCCTAGTTAAGTAGGCAGCTTAGCCAAATCATTTGTTACTTCTCTTAAGTGTGCTGTCCAGGGAACCTGCTGTCAGGCCTATCAATAGACCCAGACCTGAGACTAACATTGCATCTTTCTGGTATAAACACAGAAACTGTCACCTCCTAGGACTGGGAGATGATACTGTAGCCTGCAAAATCTACCTTCCCATGTGATGAAATATTGACTGATTCTGGCATGCCAAGAAGGTTCTGTTTTGCCAAAACCTAGATGGCTTATTCCGGCTGACAGCCAGCATTACATACCTTTCAGTTCATTTCAGAGCATTTGTACCATTTTTACAGTCTGGAAAATATCTCTTAGAAGCTGAATGCTGCAATTTGTAGAGAAAATGCTTTATTAGTCCATGCTCATAGTGGTGAGTGATTTTCCAAGTGTTTGGAAAGTCACTCACCACTGTTTGAAGGATAGTTTTTATGGAGCCAAACACCCATCAGTTTAGGTATTTACCAGTGCCTTATAAGATCTGTAAATGTGAAAGTTAGACAATCTTAACTCTACAGGACAGTGTGTTCATAAATAAACAGTGGCTTTATAATTTATAATTTTCATTTGAGAGTGCTGAATCCACTATTTGTTAGATTATTGAAGAGTGTGACTAAATAGAACTTCCAATTACGCTGTGTCATAGTGGAAAGTACACTTGCATTTGTTTAGTCTATTACAATTGAAGAAAATAATTTGACAGTGGCCTGTGGGATTCGTCACAATCAAATACTGTAATTTTGAAAAGGGCAATTTTATTTTTTTTTTTAATACAGCAGAATGAATGTTGTAGGCATGCATTTAAATACATTTTTATGTGACAAAGTAAACATTTATCCATATTTTTACATTGAAAAGTGTCACAAAGTGCCAGGACTGTGATAGTAGACAACGAAACAGAAAATACAATGAGAGTTAGATGGCAGCCTTCACCTGGGAAAGTCTTGTCATATCGTGTGTACTACCGACCACGCAGTGGAGGAAGACAAATGTTTGGAAGAGTAAATGCTCCTGCTACAAGCATAGTGTTAAAGCGACTTAAGCCACGGACTACATATGACCTCAGTGTTGTCCCAATTTATGATTTTGGACAAGGAAAATCAAGAAAAGCAGAAGGAACAACAGGTATGTATCACAAGCGTGTACAGGATTTTATAAGTAAAGTTTTGTGCCTAAAATTCATTATCATGATACTTAGAAATGTATGGTGGAGACTGCCAAGATCATAAATGAATGGGCAAATTAAAAAATATGTCAGATGTTAAGAAGACATTTTGATTTGTTCAGAACTTCACTGTGTCATAGCCTGAGCACAGGTTCTTGCTGTTGATGTTGGGAATGTAAATATGGCGTAAAATCTCATAGAAAATACTGGACTTGTTTTGAAAAACTGTCATCAGAAGTTAAAACAAGATGTTTTGAGAGGAAGACTAAATTAAGTGTTGTCAGTTGCTTGGGCAGTTGGTCAGCGGGCATTGATTAAATAGCTATGCAGCATGTTATTAGATTTGTCTTTGGTCACCTTATGTTTTGTGGAAAAGCTGAGTTAATAAAAAGGGGGAGTAGGTGATTTTGAAGAGTCATAATTAGAAGCTTGACCTCAGAGACTATGGTCTACCGGACAAGCTCTTTTCTCTCAGAAGCTGAAACTCTAAAACATTTATTAAGTCCTGGTGGGGGAATTTTTGTGGTAAAAGCAAAAACTAATTTTCTGCTCTGCCTTTAGTATGTGTCTGATGCTGGTCTTTATTTTTGTAAGGAAACGTTCTCTTGGTATCCAGATCAAATCAACCAGATAAATCTCAGATCATCCACCTGCTTTTGATTTTTTGTTCATCTTGATATGGGATATGCCTCTGTGCTTTCAGTGTAAATAGTTGTGGGAATCACACTTTGGTAGAAAGTGGAGTCTGAGTTAGTTCAAGCTGTCATGATAATTTGGGGAGGTGTATCATGGGAGGTGAGACAGAGAGGCTGTACTTTTCCTTGTGAGTGGGAATGTATCTATCGTTTCTCAGGGGAACTCACAATCTATGGACATTTATGATCTTTCAGCTATAGCTAGACAATTAAATTGGCAAAAGGGTATGAAAAACTGCTTTTTCTTTTTCCCTCCACCTTTTCACTCCAAAATGGTAGTGGTGACTTTCTGTTTACTCTAATTCCCATTTTTGCAACTTATACTTAAGATTATACTGCTGCAGCATTTTCTACAACTGCGCTCTAGATTTATACAAAGCAAAAGTGACACAGAAGCTCGCAGCAGGCTTATTAACCACTTTGTCTATGAGGACTGACCTGCACTGGGTAGGTGTTAATCTTCAGAGGAAGCTGCTCTTGACCTAAAAAAACTCAAGCTGTTTGGCTGCTCTCTTCTGAAGAATAATTTTTTGACATACTGCCATAATTGTAGTTGGTGAAGTTGCTTGAGGTGCCAGGCCTGGAGCCTGTAAAGGACAGGACTGTTGGCAGGACCTTTTCTCTGAAAGGGTCCTTGCGTTCACCGTCTCCATACTCTGACCTCTGAGACCCAGAGCTCTGAAGAGAGAAGCAACTTGAGTAGTGATATTGGCAACTGAGTACTGTCTGGGTGCGATTTTTGCCTGCAGTGAATTCTGGTTTTTCAAGTGTTAGTTTGAGGGGAAGCTGCTTCCTTTTCTCTCTTTTGGTCTTTATGCCTCATCTATTTGCTGCCATATAAAAGAGAGAGGGCTAACTTAAGCTGCTCATCTAGTTGTTCCATAATTAATAGAGAGAAAGACTGACAGTCGTTAGTCCACCTGTTCTCAACACTTACTGAAGATCAGATGGACGTTTAAGATAGGTGAGATGAATCACTATCTATCCCTCAGTCTGTTGACTGTGGAGGGAGCCTTAATAACAAACCTAGTTTGCATACCTATTGGTTAGATAGATAAAACTAAGTGAAGTAAATCTTACCTTTTACCTCTTGATGCTTGACTTTATGTCAAAGGAAAGGTACAAAGTGTTTAGGACAGCCATTAATACTGGATTTTCATATGGGTTTTTACATAAGAGCATACTTGTTGAATTATTTTATTTTTCTTTAAGCAGACCTCATTTAAACCTTTTTTTCCCGTCCTTGCAGCCTCACCCTTTAAGCCACCTCGAAATCTGAGAACTTCTGATTCAACTATGTCAAGCTTCCGAGTAACATGGGAGCCAGCTCCCGGGCGAGTGAAGGGGTACAAAGTAACTTTCCACCCTACAGAAGACAATGGGAGTCTTGGCGAATTAATAGTGGGGCCATATGACAGCACAGTCGTATTGGAGGAGCTTAGGTATGGATAATAATCAATGTCTTTTTTTTTTTTTTTTGTTCATAACTTTATCTTGGAGTTTTGTTTAATCATGATCTGGTATTGAAACTCCTGGCAAAAGTAAGAAAGAAAGTAATTTTGTCAATAAGCTATGAGGATCTTGCTATGCAGTCTCTGAAAAGCATCTGGCAGGGCTCTTTCTAAGATTATTCATTCGCATCACTTGTGGTGTTCTGACAGGAACTGAAGGGGCAGAGCCTGTATTCTGCATTTTGCATATGAAAAAGCTAATGGGATACTGGAAAAGGCTGGGATTTCTAAAGTTTCCTTGCAAAAGTTCCTCACCTCATGTTTGTTAAAAAAAAGTTAGTTTAGTTCTTGATTCTTTTTCTCAGATAAATCAGGCCTGGATTTATAAAGTAGTCTTCAGATCATGGCAAAATCTGTTATGCAAATATACTAAATACTAAATATATTAGAAACTGGATCATTAAAAGTCTTAGTATTATAGGATGGTTTGGGTTGGAAGGGACCTTAAAAATCATCCTAGTTCCAAGCCCCTTGCCATAGGCAGGGATGCCTTCCACTAGACCAGGCTTCTCAAAGCACCATCCAGCCTGACCTTGAACACTGCCAGGGATGGAGCAGCCAGAGCTTTCCTGGGCAACCTGTGCTAGTGCCTCACCAGCCTCACAGGAAAGAATTTCTTCCTTACATCTAATCTAAATCTACCCTCTTTCAGTTTAAAGCCATTCCCCCTTGTCCTGTCACTACATGCCCTTGTAAAACCTCCTTCTCCAGCTCTCTTATAGCCCCCATTTAGGTACTGGAAGGCTGCTATAAGGTCTCCTTAGAGACTTCTGCAGGCTGAGCAACACCAATTCTCTAAGCCTGTCTTCAAAGGAGAGGTGCTTCAGCCCTTTGATTATCTTTATGTCCTTCCTATGGACTTGCCACAATAAGTAGCCCCAGAGCTGAATGTACTACTCCAGGTGGGGTCTCATGAGAGCAGAGTAGAGGGGGAGAATCGCCTTCTTTGACCTGATGGTCATGTTTCTTTTGATGCAGCTCTGAATAGTCAGCTTTCTGGGCTGTGAGCAAACGTTACCGGCTCATGTTGAACCAATCAACCAACATTACCAAATCTTTCTGTTCAGGGCTGCTCTCAGTCCACTCTCTGCCCAGCCTGTATCTGTGCTTGGGATTGCCATGACCCAGACGCAGAACCTTGCACTTGGCCTGGTTGAACTTCATGAGGTTTACACAGGCACACCTCTCAAGCCTGTCAAGGTCCCCCAGGATGTCATCCCTTTACTCCAGTGTATCAATTGCATCATGCAGCTTGGTGTTGTCAGAAAACTTACTGAGGGTACACTCAATCCCACTGTTCATGTTGCTGACAAAGATGTTAAACAGTGGCAGTCTACATCTTGACTTGAGGAACACCACTCATCACCAGTTTCCACTTGGATATTGAACCATTTACTTCAACTCTCTGCATGAAGCCATCCAGCTAATTTCTTATTCACTGAGTGGTCTGTCCATCAAATCCATTCCTCTCCAGTTTAGAGACAAGGATGTTGCACGGACAGTGTCAGAGGCTGTGAGCAAGTCCCGGTAAATGATGTCAGTTGCTTTTGCCTTATCCATCAATGCTGTAACTTGGCTGTAGAAGGCCACTATATTTGTCAGGCATGATTTGCCCTTAGTGAAACCATGTTGGCTGTGACCATTTACGCCCTTATTTTCCATGTGCCTAAGCATTGTTTCCAGGAGGGTCTGCTCTGTGATCTTGCTGGGCACTGAGATGAGACTGACTGGCTGGTAGTTCTCTGTGTCTTACTTTTTTTAAAATGGGGGTTATTTTTCCCCTTTATCAATCAATAGAAATTTTACTGGCCTGCCATGACTTCTTAAATGTGATAAATAGTGGCTTGGCCACCTCATCTGCTTATTCCATCAGGACTTGCAGATATGTCTTATCAGGTCCCATGGACTTGTGCACCTTTAAGTTCCTTAGATGGTCTCAAACCTGACTTTCTCCTACAGCAGTTGGTTCTTTATTCTCCCAGTCCTTGCCTTTGCCTTCTGTGACTTGGGCAGTGTTGCTGGAGCACTTGCTGGTGAAGACTGATATAAAAATTTCCTTGAGTACCTCAGCCTTCTCCATATCTCGGGTAACTAGATCTCCCGTTTCCTTCCAGAGAGTGCCCACATTTTCCCTAGCTTTTTTGTCTTCTGTAGAAGCTTTTGTTGTTCCCTTTGATGTCTCTGTCCAGACTTCAGCTTTCCTAACCTGATCCCTGACTGCTCAGAAAATTTCTCTGTATTTCTCCCAGGCTACCCTTTTCACCCTCTGTAGGCATCTTTTTTGTATATGAGTTTGTCCAGGAGCAACTTGCTTATCCATGCTCCAGGTGGTTGAGATGCATTGCCCCTGAGCTCTAAGTCTTGAATTACTTGAAAGAAGAAGTCTATAAATTTAAGTGCAGAATCTAGAATCAGCTTTTATATTGTCAAAACCTCACTGTTTTGTGGAAAAGGTAGTCTTCGGGCTTCACATTTTAGCACCTTCTTTTCCATGGGGGATTTTTTCTGTGAGCATTTCAGAAGTGAAGTGTCAGTGTTTAGCTAGCCAAGTCATTTTAGTTACAGTACATTTGTTTAACTGTTGCAGGGCAGGAACCACCTATAAGGTAAATGTTTTTGGAATGTTTGAAGGAGGAGAGAGCAGCCCCCTGGTTGGACAAGAGATGACCACCCTTTCAGATACTACTTCGGAGCCATTTTTATCTAGAGGTAAACATGACTGGAGAAAGCACAGTCCTGGCTTTTGGATAAAAAAAGACCAGCATTTCCTTATCATATTTGTAATGTACATAAATATTTATTTACAGGATTCAGTGTATTCCCTACCCTGATGACATAACCCCTGGTCTAAAATGACCATTAAGTATGTCCCAGTTCATGATTCTAGTCCTTCGCATGAGGGATGATCTTTGGATGATCTTACATAGATGATAACTCAGACAACCCATGCTTTGCTGATTACTCAAAGCCATCTGCATTGCATTTTCAAGCCATACACATCTGTGTTAAATCACATAAGGTCAAATTCTTGAACAGAAAGCATGGCTCACCTACAGGGGTGTTCAGAGGAGTAGAAGAAAGAATTTTATGCAGATCTTTAGCTTTTGTTTGTCCTTATATGGTGACTCTTTCTTTTAAGACTAAGGTGTCATGAGCAAAGATCTGTTATAGTGGGGAATGTCCCAGTATTATTGTGTATTATTTAAGTTTATATTCAACATAACTGTAAGTGAGTAATTTGTGATTTTTTTTTTTTTCTTACTATAGCAGGAGGAGATTTAGGTCAGAAATGTAATTGCTGAGTGCTCTCTGCTATCTGTTTGTGAGCTTCTCCCTGCATAGCTAAACCTTCCAGTTATAGTTTTGATAGCAGCTCTCTTGGAATGGTTAATGGGCCTCTGCATACTAACAGTTGTGTTCAGCATACTCTCAGCTGATACTGGATAAGGAGAATTTCAGGGTTCAGTTGTCTTTCATGAAAAGCATAAAGAATCAGATCTTTGCTTTTTAATAGCCAAGTGTCCATGCAGAAATAAAGGCTTTTCTGCCCTTTCAAGGTTTGCATAACCATCAGAGAGAATTTGGAGTGGAGAAATAACCTAACTATAAAGGCCTTTCAGAGTTAAATAAAAAAAAATGTTTCTGACAGTTTCTTCTATTCTTTTCGCTTAACCTCTCTGATGCCTTTTTTGCACTGTGTAAAAAATACCTCATGTAATGTTATTTGCAAAATTTTTAGAAACTTTTCATTTAATTACTGTCTCTGTCTAAAACAAGAGGGTAAAATTGAGAAAAACTACATAACAGGCCATCAGTGACATTACAGTAAAGTTGTAACAGGTCTGGCAGAAAAGTAATTGTACCTAGAGTGGTTTGTTAGTTTTTATTATGACAGCTGTCATATGTCTTCACTGATATAGTCTTTAAGCTAATTAGGTTTACTAATGCATGGATTTGAGTCATGGTTAATGTGAAAAATGAATTTTATATCTGAGCTTGTAAATGTAATAGCACATTATTTACTGATAGAGGAAAAACTTCACCCTAGGTCTTGTGCCTTTGCTAGAATTTTCCATGTGGGGAGCTATGGTAGTTGGAAGAAAAATAAAAGTCAAAATAGTATAACTTTTATATTGTACATGAAGCTAACTGTAACTGCTGTATGAAAGTTATGCATGCAAGTTTTTGTACTAACATGATTTTACTTAAACCGTACTCCCAACTGATTTTATTGTCCTGACTAAAGACTAGATCTATATTTTCTATGCAGAAGAGGATCATACTTTTAACCCCCAGGTACATGGAATAGTTATATTCATGAGTCTTCAGTGTTGGATCAATTATGTGGAACATATACGAAATCACAATATCTTTCAACTGTGATGAGTGTGGCTGATTTTTCTCAATGGGATTTCTTCCATATAAAGACCAGAAGCTCTGATGGCAGGAAGCCAGAAAATTTGCAGCTGGTAACACAATCTACAGGAAAAGAGAGAGAGCAAGGATTTATTTTTTATTTTTGCAAATGTGGATAAAATTACTGTGTCTGCTTTGTATAATTTTTTTGTGATTTTCCTTGTGATGAAAACAATATGATGTGTATTTTATTCTGTAAGTTGTAAACTGAAGATATCTGGAACAACTTCCTACCTTTTCAGAACATTGCAGCTTTATATAAATGTTTGTTCTTGTCCCCTCTTTATATCTTGACCTGCGTTTATGTTTGTGTATCTTGCCTAAATTGTGTTCTTTCTTTCTGGTATGTGCAAACTTCTATACCACTTGTGTTACCATGTCTTTTTCCCCTTAAAATTCAGAAATGTTATTTATTTGAAAGTGGTTGTAATATATGCTATTAAATCCTGTATTACATACTTGAAAGTTTAGCTATCCGTGACAGACTAAAGTACTGTAAATTTGATAATTTGATAATGGCCACTGCCATAACAGTAGTCAATTTAGTAATCTTTTACAGAACTTCTTAAATCAAATTCTCAACCATCTTTAAAGACCAAACCAGATAATGACAGGACAAAAGAGAAGAAGACTGGCCTTAGCATTTGTAAAGGCTTACTTATAAAACGAAGCATACATGAAGAAATTTATACAGCTTTTGTCATGGAACCAGTGACTAGTATGAATAATGTTCACAAATAAGTCATACTTGACAGAATGCCAGTGAATAAAACTAGAGCTACTTTGGAAGCTAACTCATGACATATGTCTTATAAAAGAATGACGAAAGAAAGTTATCTTGCTAAGAATATATTTTTCTGGTTCAAAGCTATCATACTAAGGTTATATTTTTCTGGTTGACATGGCAGGTTTAGAATGTAGAACCAGAGCAGAAGCTGATATTGTGCTGCTGGTGGATGGCTCATGGAGTATCGGGCGTCCAAATTTTAAAACTATCAGGAACTTCATTGCTCGTATTGTTGAAGTTTTTGATATTGGTCCTGACAAAGTACAGATTGGTAAGTCCTCATATATTGGAGGGAAAATGAGGTGTAACTGCTGCACAGCCACATAGTAACTGAGTGATAATGGCTTTTTCACAAGGTCTTGCACAGTACAGTGGAGATCCCAGAACAGAATGGAATCTCAACGCTTACCGAACCAAACAGGCTTTGTTAGAGGCTGTGGCCAACTTACCATACAAAGGAGGCAATACTTTAACAGGTATGTCATACTGCCAGGATTTTCCTTAAGCTCCAATAAAAATAATTTTAATAGATGACCCCAGGATTGTTCAGTGAGTTCAAATTTGGCCATGATGAAAGGGCCTTACAGTTCAGTATGTTTGGAAAAGAACATACAAACATACAAGACATACAAACTCAGTGAAAGTCTGGAGAAATGTGATGGAGGACAGCTTGGGTGATGCCCAATTATCCCTCTGCATATGAGAACAAGAAAAGGAAGTTCCGTGTCAGGGTTGGGATGAAGACAAGGTGAGGACCTAGAAGGGAGGCTGGAGGAGATCAGATAGGAGGGTGATACATAAAAAGTCAGAGATTAGAGACTCTGACATGGCTGAAATAGGATCAGTTGCTGGTAAGTCTAGATGAGGCTGCAATTAGATTCCAAGTGCTTCTAGAAGGAAGTAAATTGCGTAATGATGATGTTGGAGTGAAATCACCAGGATGAAATACTCTCCTCTACCATGAGTAGCATATGGAAATAATCTGTAGCGAGGTTACCTTTGTATCATGCTAGGAATGGCCTTGGATTTCATCTTAAAAAACAACTTCAAACAAGATGCAGGCTTAAGGACTAGAGCTCGCAAAATTGGTGTTCTCATCACTGATGGCAAATCACAAGATGATGTAGTTACCCCTTCAAGAAGACTCAGAGATGAAGGGGTGGAACTTTATGCAATCGGTAAGTATTATATGAAGAGGTGGCGTGCACCAGCCCCCTCTTGCCCACCTGCTAAAGGCACAGAGAAGTGGCTACATATGTAAGTACCTAAAAAGGTATTCAAAGAATGTGTTTAGGGGCTTACATTCATAGCATTATGCTTCATGGCTACAATTTATAACAAGTTCTGTCTTCATGTCTTCTCTGTAAGGTATTAAAAATGCAGATGAAAATGAATTGAAGCAGATTGCAACGGATCCAGATGACATCCATGCTTACAATGTTGCAGATTTCTCCTTCCTGGCTAACATTGTTGATGATGTAACCACGAATCTGTGTAATAGTGTGAAAGGTCCAGGTACATCATTTTTTCAGTCTAATTTGTCCTTCTTCCTTTTATGTGCTTGCACTGCAAATTCCTTTTTATTACATACTGGGAACACTGTGTAGCCTTGGGCTGTTTTTTCAGCTGCTGGTGTAAAGAAGTTAGGCAGACCACCTGGACTACCCTGCAGGGGTTCTTTCCTTCTTTTCAACAAAGACTGTATTATACCTAACACAGCATGACATGGCTGGATGTGCCTTCTTTTCTTCCAGAGTCAGGAAGTATGTTGCTCAGTGTGTCACCTTTTTGCTCATTGCTGCAGATTCTTTGATGATACTTCTCCAGTAAGGAAAACTTCAGCAGCCCTGCTCTTTTCCAGTATTAATGTCTGACAGCCCAAAGTCAAATCTGAGCATAGAAAAACACTAATGCTAGCTGGTGGTTGGCCAGTAAAACACTGGTGTTGAAGATGGAGTAAGAATGATAGGGAGCTTATTTGGTCTTGAGTGTGATGTGAGATATCTTCACACAGTTGTTTTAAGAATTCCTAAGGAAACAGAAACATAAGCAAGTACTTAAAGAATTTTTTTTCCCTAAATGTTTTTTGTCTATTGTTTTTATTCCTGATGATGTAAGATAAATTAATAATTTTGAAATTTGCTTCCACTTGTAGGTGATTTGCCACCTCCCTCTAACCTAGTTATTTCAGAAGTGACACCTCGTTCTTTCAGACTGAGATGGAGTCCACCTCCTGAGAGTGTTGATAGATACAGAGTTGAATATTATCCTACCTCTGGAGGTAGCCCTCAGCGGGTTAGTACTATGTGTTCATCTCTGACATTGCCCATGATAACCTTGGACCTTTGCAATACAGTAATGTCATTCTGAAGTTTGTGCCGTGTATGGTGTAACAGTAAATCATAGAATAATAGAATGGTTAGGGTTGGAAAGGACCTTAAGATCATCTAGTTCCTACCCCCCTGCCATAAGCAGGGACAAATGAAAGAAGACTCCCAAGGTCAAGAAGATCAAGACTCATAAATGATATTCAAAATTACAAAAAGTAGGAACATAAAGATTACTTTGATAGTTTTAAAATTGTGAATTCAGGAGAAGAATGAGTTTTTTAAAAAAAGGTGACTGGTATTTCTAGCAGTTCGTTTCTGTTCATGTTCTGCTGTCGTATACTGGTTTAAATAAGCCTGTAGCAGAAATTTTCTGAGCGTACTCATGTGTAGACTTACCATCCTTTTAGTACATTTTCTTGCTAGTAAAAAAAAAAAAACAACCCCAAAATGGTGAATGATACAGTAAGCTAGTGTTTTGATTAATATTGTATGATGGCACTTGGAATCTGTGCCTAAGCATATCCTCCAAACTGCCTAATGCACAGGGTCAAACATCCTGTGGTCATTACTTCTCTATGCACAGAGCCAGTAACCAGCAGCCCTGATTCAGGCAATCTGAACTGCTCATCACTCACTTTAGCCAGCCAGAACAGCGTTTAGAAGACTGAAGTTAGGCGCCTCTGTGTACCTAACTCTGAATTTCCAGTCTCTGAATGTGTCTTTTAAAACTTAACTCAAATTTACCACAAGGAGAATTTAGTCTCAGTAAATTATGATCTCAGGATTTGGAGTTTGATTAAGGTTAGAGCAACCATTCCACTGCACAATGATTTTACACCTTGTTTGCTGGCATTTGTGTTCTTCAAAGTGTTGCTAATGCCATGTGCTGTAATCATCTAGGTTATCCTGGAGGTTTAAAACTTCTTTCCAAAGATGTAACATGTATCCCTGGCACTTTATTTATGTTGCTGAGTAATATAGAAGTGTGAACCATGTGTAAAAGCAGGATGTACAGTGAGTGCTGCTAGCTATATCCAGCTCTGATGAGAACAAGTGTTTGTCTGCCAAAATACATAAAGACCATACTTATTTTTAGTTCCATACCAATGATTTCTGAAAAGTTTCATAAATATTTTTCTTTTTTTTTTTTTTATCTTAGAGATAAGATTACAAGTTCATTTGCTGTACAGTGGTTAACATTGCTTCTCTTTGATGTAGTTTTATGTAAGTAGGATGGAAACCACGACTGTTCTGAAAGATCTGAAACCTGAAACAGAATATGTTGTTAACGTGTTTTCTGTGGTAGAAGATGAAAGCAGTGAACCTCTAATCGGCAGTGAAACAACTTGTAAGTTAGAAATAGAAATTGTATAACATGTTAACAGCCAGTTTGACATCTGGGGAACTGTCCAGTAGAACTGTGAGCTTTCTTCTTAGAGGAAACAAAATTTCTAATTTGAATGACCAAATTGTGTTGTGTTACACTGGTTGTTCAGATCTTAGCTGGAAAACTTTAGCAAAGTAAAACTGCAGTTTAGTAAAATACATTTGTCCCAGCTTCTTTCCAGACTCATAAAGCACTACTGTACATGATTAGAGCAGCAAACATGAAATCTGGCCATATATAAATGTGTACTACTTAATTTTTATGCTAGATAATTAATTCCTGCTACTAGGAGCCAGAATACTATAAGAAATAATTCTAATTTTATAAAATTAACAAAATGACAGTTAAACATAATTTTATCTTTTCTACAACACAGAACTAAGTCTTGTTTCTGTTAGCTGTCTACATGATTGAATTTAGGTATATTTATGCTGAATGCAACATAGGTGACTTTTCTGCCTCTAAGAATGTTGAATGTTAGGTGTTCGTTTCACTTCTTTAATTGTTTTGTACTAGGCTTGTCATAAACCTTTAAAGTATGTACATGATTTTTATGAATTCCATGGCATTTTTATGTATAATAATTTGAGAAATAATACAGAAAACAAGAAAAAAGTACAAAAACTCTTTTAGAAGTACAGATCCCAAACCAGCCATGTTGTTTCATATTAAAGCATTCATATGAGTTAATATTGTTTAGAATATTCAAGTGTTCCAGTGTAGTCTTGTAAGATAGTTTTAACTGTGTGTGTAGCAAACCTGTAGCACATTCAAAATATGATGACCGTTACCTCATTCTTAAACTAAGCACCACTTAAAATACCACTACTTGCAGATCACTTTCTATTACCCACAAAGTACCCTAATACCCGTGTGCCATATTCTCAGCGATGCTATCTTTGATATGAAACATGAAAAGTGAAAAAGGTGAAGGAAATAAATTAATATATGTGTTTTATTTGACAGTGCCAATCTCTTCAGTTAGAAACTTGAATGTTTATGATATTGGATCAACTTCCATGCGAGTGAGGTGGGAACCTCTCAACGGGGCTACTGGTTATTTGTTAACATACGAACCTGCAAATGCCACAGTCCCAACGACAGAAAAAGAGGTGAGAGAATTTGTCATTACTTCCTGTACTCTACCAAAAATAAATTAAGAAAAACTAAAGGTTTTCTTGATCTACCATTGTAGTCAAGAGAAACTGGCATGTACTTCTTGAAGCACTGTGAACTTACTGGGATATTGTATACAGTGACATCAGTCAGGAAGCTGTAAATATCCTGTGAATCTCACAGACAAAATTCCCATGCAGTTAAATCATTGCTTGCATTTCTGCCATTGCTTTCTTCAGTTTTTAAACATGGTGTGTTACTTTTCATGTGCAGATGCGTGTTGGACCATCAGTCAATGAGGTGCAGCTGGTAGATCTCATCCCCAATACTGAGTACACTTTAACAGCTTATGTATTGTTTGGTGATATGACCAGTGACCCGCTCACCACCCAGGAAGTGACATGTATGAGCATCTTGATTTTTGCTTTGTTAATGCTTCAGCAACATCTACTTCTGATTTTATTTCAGACAACAGTTTTTGTACGTTCTGTTTTGTTTAGCAGATCATCTTTTCTATGTTTCATGTCAATTTAAGTGAAAAGAGACCAACTATTAAAAGAGGAACGAAAGAGTTTTCTCCTTGAATATTGAAGGAATTTGGCTTTCAAACCTTGAGGTTATAGTGTTTTTAAAGGTCTCAATTTTGCTTGCATTAATTTAAAAGCTTTAATCTCAAATTCAGACATTCTCTTAAGTATAGAAATTTATAAGAAAACATGTCATATCAAGAAAAATTGATTTAAACATGGCTTATTTTTATACTTATATCCTTACACATTTTCTGCTGTGAGGGGCATAGTTCTGGACTATATGCATGCAGTCTGTTTGTTCGTATGTTCTTAAAAAATGTTGAACCCTCAACCATACATAAAAAGGACTGTTGTCACCAAAAGTTATGATCTTAATCACTGATACTTCTCGAAGTATTGTGCTTATAATTTACAAAGGTGAAGCTACCATAGTTTGTAGCTATTATGCTTATTGCTGCGACAGTGGGTTGATATAGTAACCAGAGCATTGAACTTCCTAGAAAGTTATTGCCTCCATTTCAATGAAACGCATGAAAAGAATGTATTTCCTTCTGTGAGAGACCTATGCCTCTGCCTTGAATAGCATTTTCACTTACTAATTATTTTTACAGTACCTTTACCTGGACCCAGAGGCTTAACAATTCAGGATGTTACTCACAGCAGTATGAATATCCTTTGGGATCCTGCCCCAGGGAAAGTTCGAAAATACATCCTAAGATACAAAATAGCTGATGAAGCTGATGTGAAGGAGGTAAATTGCAGGAATGTTTTTGAAAGTACTAGAAAATGATTTTATTTTGAGGAGCTAGGTTACTAAGATAATAGCAAAATTAGTATTATAAGCTACCATTGAGAATAAAGAATATCAGTTCATGATGATTGCAGTCAGGTAAAGGGTAAACTGGTAACTGAATAAGTACAAGAGAGATTTGGCTTGGTACTCCCCTCTTTTCCTTTCTCCAGAGAGGAAAAGTCCTCAAATTGGAGAATTTTTCTGTGCTTTGATAAATAGGTATTGCTACTCTTTGGCAAGAGCTTAACACTTAACATCTTGCCAAGCTCTAAGAACAGCTTACAAGTGGGAAGACAGGATTATGGAATAAAAGTATATTAGCTCCTTTCATCCACTGTCTGAGTATGTGTGAGCATTGTTAGAGATGTCTTTTGAGTATCTGCAATCTTTCCGTAATTGCACTGCTAGCTCTTGGAAGACTAAATGTGCTTTTGTAAGGGCATGGGAGTTTTCTAGAGATGCAGTCTGCATCCTCATTTCCAAAAGAATGAAGCAGTGAAAGATCTGCAAGTTGTACTAATATTTGAGACAATATGCTTTGCAAGGGAGTAGGTAGGTAGCACTCATTATTCAGGTGTAAATTTAGGGGTTAATGCCAAAATTTAGTGAGAATACTTTTCCATTTTTCAGTACAGGAATTTCTGACAAATGCAGAGTAGGAAATAGAGCAATTTACAATTCTTAAGTTGCTGTTTTTATTCTTAGGTGGAAATTGACAGACTGAAAACCAGCACTACTCTCTCTGACCTTTCCTCCCAAACACTGTATAATATAAAAGTTGTTGCTGTGTATGATGAAGGGGAATCCCTACCGATAAACGCAGAAGCTGTCACTCGTAAGTTTTCCTATTAATTTTTCTTGTGGTTATTTTTGCCTTATGTTCTATTTAAGTTGTGTGTGTTGTAATATATTACTGAGATTAGGTGGAACTATAATTTAATCTGTTTGACAAATAGTTTACTTGCACCTGTAGAATTATTTGAAATATATCAGTCCCGGGGAATCTTAGATGAATTCAGTATCTTACTGCAGTAAACACTGAGCTTGCAGTCTGCAGAGAGGTGACAGATCAACAGCTGAAGAAAAATTACTTCTGTTTAGAGGCTGAAGGAGGAGTGTAGGGGTAGAATTAGTATGAAAATATGAGGGCAGAGTAAAGGTTTAGCAAGTCTATGCAGGAATCTAGGAAAGTGAGTAGGAAGATGGAGCACATACTAAAGGATTAGACAGAAATGATCTTGCTTCTGATTGAAAGGATTTTTTTGTACCATGGAATGCTAAACCAGTCTGTACTTTTATAAAATGATAAAGACAGCATTTGAGCAATCTCAACAAATACAGGCAAGAAAATGGTGTTGCGTAAATGGTAAGAGCCAATCTCCCTACAAGGGAAGTGACAGACTGAAGGGAGAAAGTCCTCATCCTGATCTAGGAGTATGATTTAGGAAGATAGCTAACTAGAAGAGCTAGAGCAGAAATGGGCAATGTTACCTTATCAATGCCTCTCTGGTATGGAAAAAAGAGAAAAAACATGCAGATGCTCTCTCTCTTTCTCTTTCTCTTTTTTTTTTTTTGTTTTGTTTTGTTTTGTTTTTTGTTTTTATCCAGTTTTTAATTTTGTAGCCTAGTGTGTTAAAAAATGTTTGTGAGGGTTTATTTGCTTGCCTTTATGCTATCCTTTCTTTTATATCTTTGGGTTTGTGTGAATGTGTGTGTAAGGAAAAAGAAATTAATTTTTGTTTAATTCTCTGATTAAACCTGTTTACTCATTTCTTCCTGTTGACTATAAAATTTAGCTTTCTTAACCTGCAGTTAACCCCTATGAATTCTTTCTAAATAAGGGGTGTAATTCAATCGTGACTCAGTTGGCTTATATTAAGATTTAAGATCTGGAAAAAACTCATGTAGGAGTTTGACCTCTGTGTGTGTGAGTTTACAATCACTCCTTCTGACTCCAAAATGTAAGAGCTAGGACTACAGTTATTGTAACTAGGCATGAAACATTTATCCTCTACTGAGGTAGCTAGAGCTACATCTGTTTTATCAGGAGATGACCTAGTGATGTGAACTTATGAAGGACAACTTGCTTGTTGTAGGTGGGGTGAGTTATACTACAAGATTTTGTTGTAGTCATTAGAAGTATGATAACTGAGAGATAAATCTGCATAATCTTCTAAATTCTTTGAGTATTTCTGTGGTTCAACTGCGTTTATTTTGTAGTTACATTTTCTGAAATACTTTTCCTTTTCTCATAATAGAGCCTGTGCCAGCACCTGTCAATCTCAGAATCACAGATATAACCACAAATAGTTTCAGAGGAACTTGGGATCATGGAGCTCCAGATGTCTCTCTATATAGAATAACCTGGGGACCCTATGGAAGATCAGAAAAACATGAGGTAAGAATAGTCATTCATTGCAAGATTTTGTGGGCAGTCTCTCAAAGGCTATATTTCTAAAATCAGAAATGTATTTAATAAATAGCCTATAACTTGCAAGCCCTCCTATTGAGCTCAGTGGAAATTGAGTGAGGAAGTGTAGAACACATAGTTACAGACACGAGTAGTGATGTTACTTTGTAAAAAGTTACTTGGTATATCCCACTCTCTGTTTATGTGTTTTGGTTTGCTCAGGTATTATTTAATTATTTATCTATTTATTTATTTTAATTTCTCCACAAGACTATTTTAAATGGAGATGACAACAGTTTGGTCTTTGAAAATCTGAATCCAGATACATTGTATGATATCTCAGTTACTGCCATTTATCCTGATGAATCAGAAAGTGATGACCTCATTGGCAGTGAACGAACATGTAAGTAAATGAAGTGTTTCTGCATATTGTTATTCATAGTTATTAAATCAGAAGGCATACACATACAAGAATTCTGAAAAAACTTTCTATTTTTTTTCTAGTACCTTTGGTACCTATCACCACACAAGGTAAGGATCTGAACTTCTAGGTATGGAATTATTACCTTTCTCTAAACTGTGGTGGATGTTGACATTGAAAAGCTGAGTTCATTTAGTAAATGTTACTGTGGTTTTGGATAGATATTAAACACTAGGTTACAACATGTTTATTACTTTATAAAATTACAGTTGATGTTGTCTTAATACATTTTGCTCTTGCTGAGACATTCATGCAGTCTTAAAAGTATGAATGAAGTGTTTGTCCCTGCTTTTTGCTTGAATTACACATTTGTTCTTCTCTTTATTGTGTTTCTCAGCCCCAAAGAGTGGCCCACGAAACCTTCAGGTGTACAATGCAACTTCACACAGTTTGACTGTGAAGTGGGATCCTGCTAGTGGTCGAGTGCAGAGATACAGAATCCTTTACCAGGCTATCAGTGGGGATGGTCCTGAACAGTCGGTAACTAATTTTGGAGAGCTTCAGTTACTCAACCTGAAATGATAGTTCTAAGAAGTAACCCATTAGAATTAACTTATTTTCAAAGTACAATGGTGTGTATATTAATCACCTTTTAGATAAAGATTAAAATTTATAGTGAATAGGTATATATTCCCATCTTTTTCTTTCTTCACTTTCAAATCCAATATAGAATGCTTTCTATGGAGGAGTAATAACTTTGGATACAGCTTTTTTTCCTGAAAACCATAGGATCTATAGATATAATTAGAATAAAGTTAAAATGTGTTGAGAAATAAGTCAAACAGCACGCGAGGCTAGAAGTCACAGATATATAGTTATCACAACAATATGAACTACCATGACTACTTCCATAATCCAAAATTTTCTGTTTTCATAGTGTGGTTCTTGTGCTATCAGAGGGATTTTTCCATGGAACATACTGTGGGCCACACTAGGGACAGGATAACCTCCCAGAAGTAGCAGTTGTAAAAATGAATCCATTTAAAACATAAGTTAGGGAAGTGTTTGAGGTATTTTTAGTGTCTTTTGATTAAGCAGCTGTGATGATAGGGAGAGCCAGTACTTTATGATCAGCCAGCTTTCCTTGTGTCGTCAGCAAGAGCTGTGTTGACTACTGGCAGCCTACGCAACACAGCCTGGGAATAGTAATTCAGTCAGCCTGTTTATCTGAAATGTGTGCTACTTAAAAATGCCATGTTCTGCAGTGGAAGGCTGTTACGGTTACTGCCAAATGACTCAGAAGAGCAGTCTCAGATGAGAACCACACTCATTTAGCTTGTTCCAGTAATTGGAGATCACATGTGTTCAGAGGTGTATCTAGGAATGTTTACTTTAGAATCGGTTTCACATCCATTTTTTCTCTCTTCTGAACAACATACATTTCAGATGAGGCTGTTGAACTGTTAAATAAATTGAATAGTTAAATGTAAGTTTACTGAGAAGCAAACTACAAGACTGACAAACAGCAGTAATGTCAACTAGTATCTGTAATGGATTACTGGTACTGGAATAAAACAAGAATTATGAACATTCTGTTGAACTTTGTGCAAAGAATAAAATTATTAGACTTCATTCACAATGAGATAGAGTCCAGAAGTGGAAGTTGAGAAGACACCTCTTTTTAAAGAGAGCACACAGAACACGTGCTCTGTTCATGACATTTTAATGTCAGTCTGCGAATAATTCATATGAGAGTAATTCCATGTCTGCTTTTTTCGTTACTGTGATATTTGATTAAACTGCAGTTGCTAGGAAGGCAGTAGCCATGTCCCCACTGAAATATTTAAGGTAGAATTTTGAAAAGATTTTTATTGGCGCAGATCTAGCAGTTGATATACAATTGTGGTTATATGCAAGTTTGGAGTCTTAAAGAATACTGGCTTTGCATCACTGGACTGTCTAAGCTTGCTAAGATGAATATGTACTAAATATTATTATTGTTCAATGTCTACTGTCAGTGTCAGTCACAAGACCATGCAGCGTATGATATATCATAGGGTTTTCCACTCCACATCAAATGTTTACATTCTTCACTATAACATTAAGCATAACAGGGGCAGAATAAAAGGGATTATAATTCTTTTATTTTACTGCAGACTGTGGTTGGAGGGAGGCAGAACAGTGTGGTGATACAGAAGCTGCAGCCTGACACACCATATGCTATTACTGTGTCATCAATGTATGCAGATGGGGAAGGGGGACGAATGACAGGACGAGGCAGAACCAGTAAGTAACTTTTTGGAATTTTTTTATTAGGTGTGAAACAATATTGATATATTACTTTCAAATTGGCTGACAAAAAATACTGTAGTTCATCCCATATGTAGCTGTCATTTATCCTTTGGTAGGTTTCAAGTATCTGAAGTAAGAAGACCTGTAAGTCTGCTGGCTGTAGAGAAACCCTGGGCAACCACCTTAGGCTGGGCACTGAGCTTTTAGGGCTGAGAGAAGCCCTACCGCTAATATGGAACTCATTCCTCATCTTAATCTGTTTGTCTTATGCCACAATTTAGTAAGCATCTTTAAAGCATCTGAAGGCAGATAATTCTCATATGTGTGTTGCTAAAGATAAGCTTACTATTTTCCTGTCAGCACCTCCAGTTCAGAAGCTTTATAGTATGCACTTTGAGATTCCATTTTACATTGATAGTGTTGTTTTAATCATGCTATAGAAAGCACTGAGTGATTTGCTACCAGAGGCACTTCAGGCATTAAGCCAATTCACTATTTTTAATTAATTAATTATTTAACTAAAAATTTATTGGTTCTTTTTTACTTAGTTTACTTTTGAGCCTGCAATGCAAAGTCAGACATAGCAATGTGTTTGGTGAGGAATGAATCAAAGATTTTTAATGGACTTATTGTATAATTCTAACATAGTGTTCAAAAATATTTTTTCTTATTATATTTAGCATTCCTTATGCTGTTGGATGAGTACTGTGGTTTGTTCTGATTCATGAAGGCAAATCATATTTAACATGAACTATTAAGCATGTGGTTCGACATTTCTGACAGCTCATTAATCTATTTCAGAGCCTCTCACTACTGTGAAGAACTTGCTAATTTATGACCCAACCACTAGTACTCTGAACATTCGATGGGATCATGCAGAAGGAAGCCCTCGCCAGTATAAGGTGTTTTATGGACCTACAGCTGGAGGCACAGAAGAAATGGTAAAGGCTTTGTGTAGATTTCACTGTCTCAGATAATTTGCAGCTCATGGTGTTAGTGGAGAAATGTTGCCAGGTGAAGTGGGTCTTGTTGATTAGGCACTGGCTTTTTTTCTGTTCATAGCTACCTCAGAGAAAAGGGAGAGCACTTTCATGAAAGTCAGTTACTCCCATATGTATTACAGATGTTTGATTTTATAGTAGACCTTCAGTGATTAGTTCTTAGTACAGGGATTTAATACCACACAAAATGTTTTGTTTGTTTATTCTTAAGGCAGTGCATGTGAATGTAAAGCTGACTTCAGGGTGTACAAAAGGCCATAAAGTTAGCAGACCTCATTTATACCCATTTTCACTACTCAGATGACATGTGACTGTAGGCAGTCAGCTGGGATGATACATATGAAAGCAGAAAAATCCACATAAGTATTTTATTCTAATCTCCTAAAATTATATAATTGCTAGGGAGCTAAAACAATCTTGAACATGTGAAACTGTGCTTCAGACTGTAAAAATATTATTCCTTCCTACTTGTGCTTTTTTCCATGTCTGTGCAATTGCATGTGCCTGTGAAACGAGGAGTTCATGAACTACCAATCTTTTGATAACATCTAGAGAGCTACCAATGATAAATATTCTTGAATGCTTTAGAGTTTTACTTTATAACATGAGCTGCTCATTACTTCTCATCATTAGTTTTAGTGTTTATGTAATGTTTATTTTTTTATTTAGAAGGTGACCTTTTAATGCCTCTAAGCTGCTAAATAGTAGAATCACCGCAGATTCTGTTGTTAGTAGAAAAGGATCAAGACCCAAAAGTGAAGATAGCTCTTCAGGGATTGTATGGGAGAGTACAGAATTTAACAATTATTTTTGTTAAGTCCAAGCCAGAACTTTCTTGTAAGGTAATTCCAGAAGATACCATGAACCATATCACTTATGATTTTTTTAGCCCATCCTGCCTAGAAATGAAATGGGGTGGAGAAGTAAATGAGATACAAAAATCCTAAACTTTTTGCATATTTGTGTAATGTCATGACTCTACCTTTCTTTTTAAATTTGTAGACCACAGTACCAGGAAACACAAACTATGTAATTCTGAGGACTCTTGAACCAAACACACCTTACACTGTAACTGTGGTTCCAGTTTTCCCAGAGGGGGATGGTGGACGTGTCTCTGACACTGGAAGAACTTGTAAGTAAAATCATAGTTCTCAAGAAAATGTAAGGATTTTTTGTATGAGTGGCTCAGATAATTAGAAATTGATTTTGCATTAATTCTTTTTTCTCAAAGCTAAAACATGAATTCAAGAAACTGTTTACCTGCTTGGGTATGGTTACAGCTCTCTAACTTCCTCCACTTTCTGTGCTTTTATTTGGGTGGAGGCTTTCAGTCCATTTATCTTGGGCAAGCTCAGCTCTTACATTGTGCAGCAAACTTACAGTTTTAGTGAAATAGTAAAATTGTAATTGTAGTGCCAGTAGCAATGGTGGTGAACAAATGGAAAATGCTGGTGCTAATCCATAGTAATGTCCATACCATGTGCTTTAAATTTTTCAGGGAGCTTCTGCTCCTAAAGTCAGCATGACATAAAATGTGTAGTTTATGGCTACTTTTCATAGCTGCCTGATCAGCAATAGTGTTACAAAGTGTTATGACCTTCAATTTGCAATATAAACATACGTACTTTGCTGGCTGGCAGGAGTGTGTGTAAAGACTAATCAAGACTCTAAGATATGTAGATTTTGGGGTAACAAAGGTAATATGTTTATCTTGGGCTGATACCCTTTTTTTGCTCCTTTGAGCACTGTTGTAAATTCAAGTGGAACTAGAACTAAAGAAAGCAAGTCTCTAAAACTTAATTTAAATTGTGCTTGATCTAGTGGAGAGAGGAACACCAAGAAACATTCAAGTTTACAATCCCACACCAAACAGCATGAATGTCCGATGGGAACCTGCTCCAGGTCCAGTACAGCAGTACAGAATTAATTACACTCCACTGCCTGGCCCAAGGCCATCTGAATCTGTGAGTAATTTGTTTTTTATGTTATTCCTTAAAAGTATGCAGAGGATATTGCTTCCTTCAGTGAGTGTAGAATAATAGTAATAAGCTCAGGCCAACTGTGTGCCCAGCAGTCCAGCAGTGTCCCTGCTGAAAACGCTTTGTCTACCCGAAGTTAGTCCATTGTAAATAGATGTTTAATTTGGTGAAATAAAAGAAATAAGAAATAAGACTACCAGGTAAAGATGAGTTAAAATAAAGCTTTTTTTTTTTTTTTTTTTTTTTTTACCTTAAGAGAAAAGAAAACAACAAATATTTATTAGGAAATGTTTAATTATGACTCCAGATACCAATTTTATGTGATTTTGCAGCTAAACCATCTGTTTAGCCCAAATCATTAGTGCTTAAGTAGATCTTGGTGAGCAGTGGATATGGATAAAAGTTTGGCTTCCAGATGTGAAGTAAGAGGTCTCAGATTTGTGTAGAAATAGGTGCAGTTTTGGAGCTAAGCTTCTGAAAGTACTCACACAAAATGCGCACCCATACTGTACATGTGCAGATGGGTGTATCTGTTTTTATGTAAGGAAGTCTAAGAATTTTTAATGAATCATTTACATCTGTAAAGTGAAACTGCATATTACTTCACACATAAGTGGGAACCTGTCTATTAATACCTGTTATAAAACATCATTTTTATGTCAGTAAATCATGATAGAATTTACTTTTTTGTTTTCTGTTCCTGATTTTTTTTTTTTTGAACCATTTTAATGTAAAATGTAAAAAATAAAAACTCCTTTTGCAGAATGAGAGTTCCTTATGGATTCGTGGTTTTGGGGATTCTTTTGGGGTTTTTTTTTTGTGCCTGCTCTTGAATTTTTATCAATATTATTTGGTTATTTTATGTCTGTATTATTTTTCTTGGAAAATGTGCAGCATGGTCATGTTTCCAATTTTTCTATATTTCATTCAAACTGCTAATTCTAACAAGACATTGTATGAACTGAAGCCTATTTTATATAGGTACTTTTTGTTTCTATTTTAGATTGTGGTACCAGGCAACACTCGAGACGTGATGCTGGAGCGCTTGACTCCTGACACTGCTTACTCTATAAATGTTATAGCTCTGTATGCAGATGGAGAAGGAAATCCAAGCCAAGCACAGGGAAGAACATGTAAGAAGCAGTCAGTAGTTGCTTTGTGAGATATATGTTGAAATGTGTATGTGAAGAATTCATAAAATTGGTTAAAATCACAAACAGTGTGAGCTGTTCAGTGCAACTTTGAGATCAATGCATTTGAGTTATGGCTGAAGCAATTGTAAGCTGCCATGGAAGCGATCTTCTGCTATGTTGTCTGGCAGCTATTGTACCTGCATAATCATCAGTGTAATTTTCTCTTGTGAAATAAGCTTAATTTGAATGTTTAAGAGTGTAAAATCTGTTACATGAAATGTGATTATAGGCAAATAGCAGTTTGTCTTTTTTTTTTTTTTAAAAAAGGCACATTAAGATGGGTTGAATTTGCTGTCAACAGAAAAGAATGTGCTTCATTTTCTCTGTCTTACATGATGATTGTATGTGTCAGCCTCCCCAGATGTTTGGTTTTTTGCTGGAGGTGCCTAAACACCAGAACTTCTTTGTTACAATTTAGCTTGTGGGATCTTAGTTGTCTTACACTTGGCATCTTTAAAATTCATTCTAGAAATAACATGTAAATGAGCTGTCTGTGGCAATAATAGGTCACCCCACTTTTGCTACTTCTGTGCTTTTTCTTTTAAATCCCCACATTCACCTAAAACTTGTGACAGGTTATAGTTATACGTGTTTGCATGAGTCTGAAAAGCAGAATGTATGTAAATGATGTAGATGCTTAGGTTGTGCATCTCTCGGATGTTGTCTCCCTCCCATACTGCTCCAGTTCTTCCAGTTAAGGCCCTATTTCTGTTCAAAACCTCAGGCACTTCTGTATTATCATTGACTAAATTTACCTGTATGTAGTTATTTGGGGTTTCAGGGAAAGCCCTTAGCTTTGGTTTCAAGGCAACATCTGAATCACTGAGGATCACACTGAACTGGAAGAATCACACTTCATACAGCCTTCCATATTTTATTTCTTTAGTGCCTCGCAGTGGTCCAAGGAATGTGAGAGTGTTCGATGAGACCACAAACAGCCTTTCTGTTCAATGGGACCATGCTGATGGACCAGTCCAGCAGTACAGAATCATTTATTCACCCACTGTGGGAGACCCTATCGATGAATATGTAAGTTCTGTAATTCTATAGTGAACACCAAGAGGTTCTCTGTTGATTCTTTAGGCTACAGAAAAACAATGTTACCTGTTCTACATGTGGTACACTTTGTGTGCTCTGTAGGCTATTTGGTCACTGTTGTCAATGCTGAGAAGCTATTTGCATGAAACACTGGTAGGTTTATTCATCAATTTTAGGGGGTTTTGTTTGTTTGTTTTTTTTTCCACAAGGTTGCAGAATATGTTTTAATGAACCAACTTCTGTGTAAAATAATGTGAAATGAGAGTCACATGTTAATCAGAAGCTTCTGAGCAGAACTTACTTCCTGACATTTAGTGCAAATGTGCTACAGCGAATAACCATCTATTCATACTCTATTAATTATGAAGTCAGTGTGCTAAGATACAGAATAAACACAAGCCTGCTTTTTCTGAACTGAAGATAGTGAGTGGAGCTTAATAAGAAAGCAATGGCAATATTGATTCAGCATCTAGCTTGCTTTTGTCAGGTTCAGTATGAATTGTAAGTGTGTTTAATTTCCTGCAGCTTAATGATAGCATAAATAAATCTGAAGCTTATAAAATTCTCTGAGTGTTTATAACAAAGCCAAACTCAGAACCTATAGAGGTCAATAGAAGAATTCTTGCTGACTGCCACCAGCCAAAATGTAATGTGTATGGAGTGCTATTAAAATGCTACTACTGCTTGTATATTATTGCATGATGCATGCTAAAAAGTTGTAATTTAAAAACTCCCTGCTGAATCTGTTAATCAGGACACACGTATTTTTCAGCACATCTTTTTTTGCAGAAAATGTTTAACATTTCATAAAAACAGCAAATCTCAACAATTTTTATCAAGTAATAATGGAAAATTTTGATTGGGACATGCTTTTCAGATAGATATCTCGAGTTACTTTCCATTGTTTCAGTGCTTTATGGCCACTTTATGGAGCAGTATCTGTTTTTGTATTATGCCTGTGTTTTTATTAGAAGAGAGCACTAGTGCATGGCTGCACCAAGAAGCTGGGGAGATTGATGGAAGCATAAATAGATGTGTTTTTACATATAAAAATATTTACAGCTTCCTGCTCAGACTAACTTGTGTCTGCCAAGAAAATTATATCCTAAGATGAGGGTAATGAAAAGGTAGAAATGAATCTCATGAATAGCATGATGGGAGACTTTTGACTGCCATCCTCATTTTAGGATTTTTTTTCTGTCTTTTCTGTCTCCAAGCACATCATCATGACTTCTTCTTTTCTATGAGGGAACATACTGAAATCTTGGTGACGAACTGCAGCACCTGTCTGGTGTTAGGGCAGGGACTTAAGAGTCAATTCAATTTATCTTTTTTGCTAACCACAGTGTTTTATAATTTAAAGTAATACATACAATTGTTCATAGGCTGTAACCCTTAAAATATCCTGAATGACTTTATCTATAGTAGACATAAAAAAAAGTGCACCAAGAGTCAAAACAAATTTTTGATTCTAGTTGCAGTCATTACTGATCAGTTACAGATCTGTGAGTTTGTTTACCTCTATTTCTTTTGTGTTCTAGACAACAGTTCCTGGGATAAGAAATAGTGTGATACTACAACCACTACAATCAGATACACCATATAAAATTACTGTTGTGGCTGTGTATGAAGACGGAGATGGAGGTCAACTGACTGGAAATGGCAGAACTGGTAATTAATTTTAATATTGTATATTACTTTTTTTTAATTGAAGACACATTTTCCTTGAGCACTTCAACATTGTTAAGGTTTCATTATGTTAACTATGTCTTTGACGTGATTTTTGCCTGATAAAGTTACAACATAAGCTTGTAGAGGTTGAAAAGCAGTCACAAGTCTAATTAGAGCGGTTTTCTTTCTTTTTAGTTGGCCTGCTTCCCCCTCAAAATATGTATATAACTGATGAATGGTATACACGATTCAGAGTTTCCTGGGATCCTTCACCATCCCCTGTTCTTGGCTATAAAATTGTATATAAACCTGTGGGTAAGAAAGCCTGTTCATACCAAACATGCCACTTTCAGAGTAGTGAGTGGCTAATGGGTGATCCGAATAGAAATCATGCTTATCATAAAATGTTTGTGTTAAAGGATTTATTGTCTTTGCTTACTGATTTTGATGGAAGCTTAAGTCTTATTATCAGTATTTTATACAAAGCACAAGCTATCAAATAGTGTTTCATACATTCAGTTGCAGAGATTAAATTGTATGTTTAAAATATAATGTGGTGACTAGATAGAGTTCTGGACCAGACTTGGTTTTTATCTCTTTAATATCTCCTGTCCTTCTGAGTATGTGAACTGGTGTATATGAGATGAGCGTTGGACATTTATGAATTTAGGTACTGAAGTCCTTCAGAATCTCTTTTATGTGACAGTACAACGATATGCATACCTTTCTGTAAGTTAAATCAAACACAAACATTGCACAATAGCCTGTAAAGCTATGTGTACGTTCTGTTTGCAATAGTCTAATATGCTACAACTTAACAGACTAGTATGTTTTGTTCCAGAAAAAAAAAAAGAGATTAGGAGTTAATGACATGTAAAAGACAGCAGATAGTTCTGTAGTTCACCTAATCATGAATCTTTCTCTATCTCTGTACCTCCTTAATGCATCCTTTCAATTCAAGGTTCAAATGAGCCCATGGAGGTTTTTGTGGGAGAAGTGACTTCCTACACCTTGCATAATCTGTCTCCCAGTACTACTTATGATGTGAATGTTTATGCCCAGTATGATTCTGGAATGAGTATACCTTTGACAGATCAAGGCACTACATGTAAGTAAAAATAATTTTGTTGTTGTCATGCTAGATATATATATAGTTCTTAGATAATGTTAATTAAGAGAGGGTTTTTAAGGTTGGTTGTTAGAAAGCCTGAATATCCTCTTGTGGAGAATACGTCATTTGTCTATGATGTAGACATGGGAACAGCAATGGAAAAAAATCTTAATGACTCAATGATATAAAATTTTCTAGTCTGCTTTCTAAAATTTTATTCAGCTATAGCTGGAGTCAATCTTTAACTGTCTCCAGGGAACTACAAAATCTAACCATGCTAAGCAGGTCTAGGCTTTTTGCCACTCTGCTTTTATCTCACAGGAATGTTCAGTGACTGAAACTTCAGCTTTTTAGAAGGAGATGATTATGTTGATGGCCTCAGCTAAGAAACTTCTAAAAAATTCTTCAGTTAAGATGAATTAAACAGCCTGAGTTTTGTTGACTTGGTACATTCTTTTCATACTGCCATATATATGTGTCAGATTCTCATTTTTAGAAGTTTCTTATTTTATAAAGAACTCAACTTACTTCATATGAAAACTCATAAAATGGGTTATTACCCAGTATGGGAAAGGTATCAGACTTGGGGCCTTTGTAAGTAGCTAGGATGTAATCTCTGGGGCATAACAGAAAATGAAGAGATTTGGCTACTTCTGTGACTATTTGGCTACTTCTGTGAGTATTTAAAAGAAATCAAGTTCTTGACGAGAACTGCTAATATAGTTTTCATTTCTATGTACTTCACCCATTACATACTGTTTTCCAAAAAACAATTTATCTGTTTCTCTGTTCACAGTATATTTGAATGTCAGTGACCTAACAAGTTACAAAGTGGGTTGGGATACTTTCTGTATCCGATGGTCGCCACATCGGTCAGCAACTTCTTACAGACTGAAGTTAAACCCAGCTGATGGTAAGTGCAGTTAATTTTTTGCATTTTACAGAGACATAATTGTATTATTTCAGTGACAACACCACTTATTTGAGATGGTGGCAAGCACCTACCAGAAGCCATGATACATCTGGTTGAGCTTTAAATCTCTGAACATAACCTGTTTTTCTCGAGTGGTGAAAGTTCTGCAAAGAGGGAGTGCTGTTTATTGTCAAGTTCTCTTTCATTACTGGGAATCTGCTAGTTATCTGGGTTTCACAAGTGCGCTGCAATCTTGGTCTAGAAAGGCTATTATAGGACAAGAATAAGACTTGTCACATCCGCTCCAACCTCCTCTAATGAGGTCTCAAATTTTTACACTTATTTGTGCACATATTAAAAGGGAAATAGTGGTTTCTAACTTTCTTTCTATTGGGCTTTTTTTGACAGGTTCTAGAGGACAGGAAATCACAGTACGTGGATCAGAAACAAGCTATTGTTTTACTGGCCTCTCTCCAGACACAGAATACAATGCTACAATCTTTGTTCAGACCCCTAACCTCGAGGGACCTCCAGTCTCTATGAGGGAGCATACGGGTAGATATGCTGTGAATCTGCAGTTTTGACTGTAGAATTTGTTTTGTCTGTAGAACTTTTCTTGCTCCTAAATGGCTTTCAATACCTTTTTTTAAGTTATCTTTCCTGTTTCTGTCAATATAATGTCAACTGGACTTTATAGGGGAAAGAAGAATTCTATGCTCTTCTTCAAACCAAGTGTTTCCTAGCACTTGGATGAAAAATGGAGATGCATTATCATAGTGCAGTGTTACTCAGCTCATGTAAAACTGTTCCTGTTACAATGAAATCATGTACTTTTGTTTTAATAACAACACTCTCATTATTCTTGTAATATGAGTTGGTTTTTTTTGCCATTGGTACATTGGCTAGATTAGTGAGAAAAGATTAGAATCTTTCTGTATTGCAATATATTACATAATCTAGAGCTTTTCCTTGAAATAAATAATTTATGTGAAATAAAAAAAATGTTTCATTTCAGTCCTCAAACCTACAGAGGCACCAACTCCACCACCTACACCTCCTCCACCTCCTACAATTCCTCCAGCACGGGATGGTATGTTTGTTTGCAGAATTACTCATTATTTTTGTGTGGTTGCTCCACTACTTAAGATTTTAATTCTATTTTTCATAAATTTAAATAGATTTAAAGCTAGCACAGCATTTTAGGAAAATGAAGTCTGACAGCAGTTTTCTAATGCCATCTGTTTGATCTTGAGCTTTACTAGACTCCAACATTTTCTGGTTTTGAACAGCAAAGTATATACATTTAGGGAAAAAATGCATGATAACCTGTAGCTCTACAGCAAGTCTGCGAGTCTATCTGCCCTCAGAAGACAATTTATGTTTTATGTTAGCTGCTCAGGAAAAAAAGTAAAGTAATTTAAAACATTGAAATTTGATTCTTGAGCTCCTTCTCACTTCTTGAACTTTTCTTCGAAAAATTTTAATAACTGTTTTTGTATTGAGCATTAGCCATCTGCCATGTTGGCTGCATGGTAAAAGAAATTTGCTGAATATTTAGCATTCTTCAATTTTCAAATTTTGAAGCAATGTGCTTTATTTCACAGTGATATGATTGATGTGTTTTAAGTGTTGCTTTTCTTGGTCTTTTAGTATGCAGAGGTGCCAAAGCAGACATAGTTTTCTTGACTGATGATTCCTGGAGTATTGGTGATGATAACTTCAACAAAGTAGTGAAATTTGTTTTTAACACAGTAGGAGCCTTTGACTTGATTAATCCTGCTGGAATCCAGGTAGGTTTGTTATTTTCATTGGGTACATTTTGAAGAGAAACTGAAGATGGAGCTGAATTACTAAAGTTGCATGTGATTTTCCTTTCTTTCAGAATGCTGTCATTTTTTTTTTTTTGTATTAGATTTTTGTACAACACGTGTATGTGTATGCATGTATAATTATTTCTAAAATGTATTTGTAAATGCAAAGGGAATCCAGTCTATCCTGAGAGGTTACTATTCTGAAAGACAAAAGTTGTAGTGTGTGTGAATCCTCCAGGCAGAGAAACTGGATTTATGTATGGCCCACATATGGTTAATTTTATATATATATATATATATATATTTTTTTTTTTTTTTTTTTTTTTCTAGGGCACCAAAA
>JBCJKH010000281.1:1339-22236 GCA_039877255.1 Loriculus beryllinus
AGGCTGCTCTGAGGTCTCCACGCAGCCTTCTCTTCTCCAGGCTGAACAGCCCCAACTTTCTCAGCCTGTCTTCATACTCTGTATGTATGAACACACCCCCCCATACATATATATATATATATACATAGATGTATGTGGGTCCTGGGTAAGAGCATGTCTGCCATGAGCTACCCTATGAAAGCAGATTCAGCCATGGTGAGAGGGAACAGAGCCCCCCAGCACACAGACCAGCACCTTTCAAGGCTTCACAGGGCGAGGGATGTTTTGGGTAAGCAGCCCTGCGGTGCCAGGCACAGTGAGGAGTGCTGGGGGTCTGGGAAGCTCCACGTGCAAAGCAGGACCAACAGGAAGCACAGGTCTCAGCCATCATCACAAGGAACCACCACGGAAACCTCACACATGGAAACCTCACACCATTTCGGAATGTTTTGGTGAATTAATTATTCAGAGCAAAATCATCAGGGTGAGCACCAGTGTTTGTTCATCTCACATAAATAAGAATTGCATTAGCTAGGAGAAAAAGATGAATATGAATAGTTTCGTGCCATGGCCAACGTTTGCATACTGCGTGTGAGTGGGGTTGGTGCATTGTGGACCATCAGGATGCGTGTGTTGGTGCTGAAAGTAGCACCTTCACCTCTTGGGGCTCAGCTGTGCCGCTCTCCATCACTGCACACTGCCTTAACCCACTCCTGGAGGACTCGGGGGGTTTCGGTGGGACTATTGATGCCATGCTGTGCCTCCCGGAGTGTGGGCTGCAGCGTGCTCTCAGCCCACTGCTGCAGGCTGTGGTGCCTCTAGGAAATGCTCCCAGCCACTCCTGTCCCAGGGATTAATGACACGGCTTAAAAGCAAGCCACCACCTCCAGACACCTTTTAAGGCCCTTATAAAGATGTGGAGAAACCTGAAGCTTGGCAGCGTTGCCTGCTAGCACCTCACCCAACCGTGGAGCTCTGCAGCTGCTAAATGCTGATTTCTCCATCTGTTTGGGACAGACCCTGATCTCGCGTGGCTTGCTGCTGCTACAAATGTTTTACAACCTCTTGTAGGAGATTCTGCATACCCCGACCCCTTCCCACACTGCAACCTGCCCAGGCAGCAACAGGCTGGGCAGCCAGAGCCCCTTTTGTAGCCGAATGCCACCATAAACAAGGAGCAGCACTAAAACCTGCTGAGGCTTTAGCAGATGTGAGTGCAGCACCTTTTCTCCCCAGGCCAAACCTTTCCACATGTGAGCAGATACATGGGGCTGTGGTGAGGAGGAATGGGCTCCACTGCATCCCACCCAGCCTGCCTGCCTCAAAACAGTTTTCAGCTTGTGGCTTGAGAACCGGAGTCCCCTTGGAAATCACAGCGTGAGCAGGGTTTGTCTTTGAAAGCACACATCGTACAATAGACTTGCACTAGCTTTCCTTGGAAGTTTCAAGCTTTACACTGGCCAAAGAAAGGGCTGTGTACTTTACACCTGCTTTCACCCAGCCTCTGTCCAGGCCCAATCTGTCACCAAGCTGCTGCAGGTTTGTTAATGAAACCTCATTACCTGGGGCATCATTGACTTCCCGCATCATCCCCAGAGCATCCTGTCCTGCACACACCAAGTGCGACACACAAAGACACGGGCAGGAGTGTGTAAGATCTCCCAGAGGGTTCTTGAATGGAAAACAGGCACTTTTGGGGCAGCAGAAAACGTGTTTCAAGATACCTGATTATGTCTGCAATATATACACAGCAGAGATCTTTTCTTCCTCTGGTTACTACCAGGCTCCTCTCTGCTGATTCATTCCCCTCAGCTGCAGAGGACCGAATGGCTCTGACTGCCGGCCGCTGCCACGGGGGGGATAAGATCCACCCAGGAAGGATGGCAATCCATCACTTCTGTCACCAAAAAGCAGTTTTTCTGGGAGGTTACAGTGCAATCTAATCACAGGCCTCCTCCCAACCAACAAGGTGCAGCTGATGGATACAGATGTGGCAGCAGAGCTGCTGGTTGCACCGAGGTTTTGCAATCATCTCCCCACAGAGGTATCTTTTAGTGGGATTTGGGATGAGCTTGCACTTGGTATGAGTGACAGGGTTGAGGTCCTCCTTCATCAGTGACACCCAAAGAGGTGTTAGAGGGGGTTTGGAAAGAAATGTGACTCCCCAGAGGCTTCCTCAGTATTTTTATCCATGTTTTCTTGGGGACTTCAGTCACAAAGGTCCACTGTGTACATCAGAGCTCAAATCCAAAGCCCCACAAATTGGAGAGACGCGGTGTGGAGCCCTGTCTGATTCCCTCCATTCACATCCTGCCTCCCTCGGCCACATTTTCACTCATTGCAAGATCCAAAAATAGAACTGTCCTACCGTGAACTTGTGCATAACGTGTTTGACGAGCTGCTTGCCGTGTGCAGAAGCCAGGCTGATAACACTGATTCCCTACAAGGGCAGAATCAATTGGGTTCTCACAGCCCGGTGCAAGCTCTGAGTCACCCACCAGCCTCTGGAGCTGCTCAGGATCCCACTTAACCCACTTGCTTGTTCCCACAGCAGCAGCAAGGGGGAAGATTCCCGAGTAGCACTGACGTAAATAGGGATTTGAGATGCCACACTGTATCAGTGATGTGGGGTGTCCCATGTCATTGCCAATAACGTGGGAGCAGGAGATGGAGGATGAGAAAGGTCCATGCTGGGCAGGTGAGAACCCTCTTTGTGTTAAGCACCAGCCTCATCTCTCATCACAACACTCAAATCATCCTGTTGGAATAAACTGATTTCCCCCTGCCCAGCTCTCCATGCTGCTCACCCTTCCCTGTAGAAACCTGTGTTTTAACATGCAAGAACCAGTTGCATGTACTGGCATGCAGAGCTCATCCTTAGCCCTTCCATATGGAGCAAATCTGGATTTGCCTCTATGTTGTTGCAGGGTGCTGGCTTTGGGAATCTGGCTGATGAATGGGTTAACAGCAGCCTCTTATCTCGAGGGACTTCCATTTTTAAAGGATTAATACTGAAAAAAAACAAATGGAAATAAAGAGAAAGAAGAGCCATTTTGAGCTCGGGGCTGGATGCCAGCGAGAAGGGAGTTTGTTCTCTGCCTTCAACACTGAGGCACAGGGGGGAAAGCAGCCACTGCTGCCTTGGCTCAGCTACACACCAGCTGTGTGTGGGCACCAAGACCACAAACGATGCTCTGCAGCTGCGGGGACAGCCGGAGAGATGCTCTGTGCAAGAGAACAGGGTAAAAAGAAAGCTTTTAAGATTGAGAGGTGATCATCCACACAGTGCCTGTCTGGTACAGGAGAGCAAGTGTCTGGTATCAGGAGCAGCAGGCAGAGGTGGCTCACAATTGTCACCTGCCTCTCACTCCTGGATCACACTGGCTTCGACTCCTCTCCTCCCTTTGATTTTTCTGGTGTGAACTTTAAATGGCCTCCTCTGTGCCTCCTTGATCTTGGTCTGGAAGGCAGTTGCCGTGTGATAACTCATCTGATTGCTCTTCTTTTGCTCAGTTTAGCCTTTTTTCCTCACATACTAGGGTTTTTTTTTCCTTTTTGTATCTGTTTTCTGATGCTGTGGTCATGCAGGAGTCATCATAGATAACATCCCTAGGGACGAGCCTGCTCATGAGCCCAGGGAGGGAGCTGGGCTCTGTGTCAAGCTGGGGACACTCAGATAAGGGGACAGTCTGGTCCATTGGGTTCGTTCTGTTAAGATCAGAGGCAACTTCAAATACGAAAGCACTGGCAAAGGAATTAGTGAGCATCCATCCTTCCCCAGCACCTCCACAGTCAGATACCACCCTTCACATAAGTACCCCAATAGCTCCAAGCTATAAATCCTACCATAACTGTCCTCTCATATAGGCACATACACAGGTGTCATTCCCAGGTGTAGCAATGTCTGTACAAGCAGAAGCCCTAAACACCATCCCCAAGATGTATCACAGCCTCAGGAGACATAGCTGAAAAAAGGAAAACACAGATAGGAAAATAGTGATAAATATAAACCATCTTTTTTTCCTGAAGCATCGTATTTCTGTCTGTGTGACTCGGAAGGTTTCCATTTCTTGTCTCTGATTTCCCATTTCCCAGTAAGCAGAAAGGTCAGGGAGTGATTTCTGTCACAGCAATTCCAAGGAGGAAATTTGCTGAAGGAATTTTTCAAAGATGAAAATACAAAAGGATTGCTTTGCTTATAGATGCACATAAAGAGATGGCTGGCAATAGGAAAATCACCATAAAGCAAACAACTTTCTGAGGAGCTTATTTTAACAACATTTGACAGAAGTGATGGTGAGTTATTCTGTGTTTTCACAGTGGATGAAGAGAGGAGGACGGGGCAGAGGGAAGCCTGCTTGTTTGGCTTGGGAATTTCGGGAAACAGGGAACCTTCGCATAACTCAGACAGTGAGGATGAAAAGTGATTGATTTCTTGCTTAAGTGGTAATAAGAACAAGGAGGTTTATCAGTGCTATGCTCTCTGTGTCTTGAGGACCTTCCTGTATCTCAGCCACAATTCTGAGCCTGTGCAAAACCAAACTGATGGGAGAGAGCAGAAGTAAAGCATCCACGGATTTATGCTGTTGAGTCGGGAAAATGATGGCAATGGGCTCCAAGCCAGAGGAGGCTCTGCTGGCTTTTGTGCTGGGCAGTTTCCAATGGGATAAACATGAGCCACGACCATCTTAAAAGCAAATTTCCAAGTTGTTTAATCGCTCAGTGATGGTGGAGACTGACTGAACAGTCGATAGGGCAAGATTAGGCTCTGCCCTGCCCCTAGGGTTAAAGGCTAGGGGGTTGGATGGGGCTTTTCTGACCTGGGCTTGCTGGGATGAGCAGAGGAGCTTTCCTATGCAGGTGGGATGCTCACACCACTCCCTCCCTGCAGACATCTCATCTTTGGGACCTGCCTGACTCCAGGCCATTTTTAAAGTGTCACTGGTTTAAACGTTGCTGTTTAATCTAAAGCCCCTGCTGCAGGGCTGATGCGGATGTAGCGGTGCAAATGTAATTCCAGCGTAAAAATAGCATCCCCGCAGAGGCATTCAGTTTAGGTCCATTTTTCACACAAACTTATGGAAAAGGTCTCATTTAATCCATATCTGGATGGAAGTGGGGTTGGATCTCTGCAAACAGTGATGTGGTACAATTAATAATAGCTCGTAGCTTGCTGTGCCTGCGTGCATAGGCTTCTCAGTCTGCTTGTAGATAAGATGGAGAGTTTAGGAAGCAGCACAATTAATAACCCACTACATTATTGCCTACCCATCCTTCCTGCCAACCTGCAGCAGACACCAATAGATGACAATTACCAGGGAAAACGACATGGAAATATGCTTCCAGCATTGCTCATAAAGTACTAATGTGCATTTAGAAGTTATTTAGCATGAGCTGGGACTCGGAAGCATACGGCTCCCGATGGAACAGTGTTGCTTGTCCTCCGAGCCTGTCTTACCATGATGCATGGTTGCCTCCTTGATCCTGATGTTAAAGCAGGACCAGGGCATGGATGTCTGTTGTGCTTCATGTGTCAGGAAGTGACAATATAGATTGGTTATCCTGTCTTGGCGAGGGTTTGGACTAGGTGATCTCCAGAGGTCTCTTTCAACCCTTAACCATTCTGTGACCCTGTGTGATTCTGTGATTATCACTAATTTTGGGTCCAGTTTAGTGGATTATTTCAGTCAATCTCCCTCCAGTTTCTAGCAGATACTAATAGGGTTTTGGCACGGCTTTTCCTTAAGTGATGCCTTAATTTTGGGCTACTGTTAATCAATAGAAATAAGGCCAGATTTCAAGGTAATTAAGCCCCTAATTAAGCACCTGAGCACCTCTGCAGTCCATCCCAGGATGTGCAGAAGGACTGGTTACAAAGCCCATGTATGCATCAGACACAGCCTGAGGGGGAATGCCTTCTTCTAAGGACAGGCTTCCTCTGCTCAATAGGGCAGCATGGTTGTTTCATACATCTGGTGGGAATATTTAGGCTTTTAGACACTATAAAAGTTGTTTTCAGAGAAAAGAGCCCATGAAGCCCCAAAACACGGGCTTCTTTCCCTGAGAGCTTTCCACGTTCCCAAAACTCAATGCACGCAGTAACTTGCCCAACACCAGTGTCAGGTTTAACCTCGTTGTTTGCCCTTTCCCCATTGCTTATTTACGTGACGCGGGGCTCGCAACATCCTCCTCCTTTTCCCCCGCCCCACTGGCAACAGCAAACCCTTTCCCGGGGCTGTAATTTGGAAGTAATGTTCATCAAGAGACTAAGGAACAGTGGGAGCAAATCGGGGCCTTTCCCCCAGCAGGGTGGAAGAGAGCAGAGAGCGGCGGGGGCTGCTTGGAAGGATGGATGAGGGGTGAGGAGTGCCAGCCCCTCCTGCAAGAGCTGGAACTCAATACTGCAAATCACTGTTGTTTCCTATGGGGTGGTTTGTAATATCTCCCTCGCAGTGCACTCCGCAGCCCACTGAGAGGCAGGGAAAGGCTGCAGGCTCTGGTGTTTGCTTGCTCCATCACCCCTTTTCCTGACCCAGAATCGTGCCTGGGAATATCTTGACAATCCCAAGGGGAGCTAAACCTCCTTTGTCATGTTGATTTCCAGGCAGCTTAGTCCCAGCTCATCCTAAACAGTCTGATAACTCCAGGAGAAAATTCCTGCAGGAATAAGTGTTTGTGCTGCACTTCTGTTGTAACTGGCAGAAAAAAGGGTCAAAGAGCTTCTCTCCTGAACAGATCAAGCCCTGACACCACAAAAGGTGTTTTTAGCAGCGCTGGTGGAGGGTTTGGTCCCCAGTCAAACATGTTCAACGTCACCCAGCGAGGGCTGAGAGCATTGTGAGAGCTGGCTCTGTCTGTGGCTGCTATAGTGAGGCATGTCCATGTCAATAGCTTCTATTGTAGGTGTGGTTACCAGCTGTATACACAGCATTCTCTTTGCAAAGAAGCGTTTTGTTTTAGCTGCAGGTATGAGTAAGAGCATTGATGTGATTGTCTGCGATGCAAGACATCAAATAAGGAGGAGGCAGTGAGTGTAATGAGATCCAGGCAAGAAGCAAAATGTGATTTTGAGGGATGAGGCTCCAGGGGATGCTGGGTTTTCTGATACAAAACACTTGCCTGTGCCTAGAAGTAAAGCCTGAATCTGTGCAGCCCTGCCTGCTGGGGAAGAGATGGGGAAATGAAAGTAAAAGCTTGCTCTGATTTCATTAGGGAGGGAAAAAGGAGAAGGGAGCAAGAACCCAACCACCAGGCACTGGGTGGAGGTGTTGGGCTCATCTCAGGGAGCAGAAAACAAACTTTTTTTGCTGATACACACAGATATGAAACCCAGTCCTGGGGCACAGGCAAGACTGGTGGCAGGCCAAAGGTTTCCTTCCCTTAACACCCCATTTTCGTGATGCAGATTTTGCATTTTGGCACTTAGCAGCAAATGATGGATTTGTCTCAGTCACCTCCCCCCTCTCAGCCCTAATGAGCCCGAAGCAGTCGGTGAACAGCACTGGTTCTTTAATTTGCTAAGAAGTGTATGAGAAGAACAGATATTTGCTCTTGGCAGGCTGCTCCAGTCAGTTCAGCATTTAAAGGGATCGCCTTCAGCACAGTTATCGTTTACCAGAGTGCTGTGATGCTGCACTGAGCCCATTTGAACGCCTTCCTTGGGATTCTGGGGTTTTCCCCTGTTAGAGTCTCATCCTGGCATTCCGCAGAACAACTCTTTCCCCTTGGCCAGGTTTCCTCCAGCCCCAACCTTTTGGCTTCAGCTGGGACCCAAGACCGTGCTCAGGTCTTCTTATAGACACCGTATATATATCTTCATATAAACCAATGCCTTGAATGCGGCCATACACAAAGGCTGGGAGCAACAAGAGGGGCTTCTTTCCTCACTCAGCTTGTTCATCTTGGACCTGGGGGAGCAGAGCGACTGCCAACAGGCACCGCTGGAGCAGGGGATAGTCCCCCAGAGATCACCCCTTTTTCCATGCTAGCATCATGTAGGAACCCCCCACACCACGTCTCTGCTTTGGCTCATGATTCCCTAAGCCCCACGAGGCTGTTAAGCAGTATCCTTCTGCTGGCTGGGGCAGCAGCTTCTGTTTAACTGTTTTCTGTTAATGTCCTGTTGCTGCAGGCAGAAAAACTCCCTGAAGTCGTCTGGATTTGAAATGCCTTGAAATTCCAATGGGAAATGCTGCACGTGCTTTTGCATGAGCTTTAAATGTGCGATTTAGTGCACGTTTTCCTGCACGCTTTTGTGCTCATTTAGTGCACACACTCTTATGAAAAGGGGTGCTGGGGTACTAGGCAGTGCAGGGGAAGGATGAGCTTGGCAGAGGCCTCTGGAAATGGGAGAGGGGCATCCTGGGTGACTGAGCCCTCCCGTGCCTGTTTCCATCAGGTTTTGCTTTAAAGTGATTCTGGTGGCGAGACAAAGCTGAAGCCTGAGGAGGGACCACAGCGACCGTGGCTGGTGCCACCGGATTTACACAGGGAAAAAGGGTGGTTTGACTCCTAGGTTTGGGATACCCCGTAAGATGCAAATGCCCCATTGCTGGGCTGAGCATCTGCAGGCCTGGTGGGGTGGCACTGGGGCTCATCTCAAAGCAACCAAATATCAGCACTAAGCCACAGTATCCAATAACCTGTCAGAAATCCAGCCAGGAAGCAAGGTTTGGGCATCCATCTGCTTTGACAGGGTTATACAAGAGTCACATCTCTGCGCCTCAGTGCAGAGGAACAGCAAGTGAAACGTGTTAGTCGGTACTTAAATACAGGGGAGGGGGAGAAGGAAACATCCAGGAGGAGATGACACTTAACATACTTGTCAGTCAGCAGTTATTGACAAGGCAAATTTGTTCCTAAATGCTGCGATAAAGCGATTCCCAGAATAGTGCAGCTGGATGATTATGGGAAAAGTAATAATTATATCTTATTTATTGGTTTTCATGTATATGCATATATGTATGTGTGTGTGTAATGTTAAATACTGCTGAAGTAGGAAGGCGAAGCACCTAGAAACCTTGAAATCCATCTTCAGGCCCCAGTTTTGCTGCTGTTCTCATCAGCAACAGGATCCGGCTCTAAATAACACAGCCTGCAGTGCTGCTCCTCACCGGATCTCCAAGTGCTTTACAAACACCAGCACATCTGTCCTTAGAAATTGCCTCACAGAGCAAGGTGGGTATTTTCTGTTGTTGAAGTATGGGCATGGGAGATATTACCTGTTACAAGCCCCTGGTCTAATTTTCTATGACTTGTCGAGTGACCGTGGGATCCGAGTCTCCATAGAAACATCTGTCATCTTATCAATGTTTACCATGAAGAAAGGAATTGGGGATAGATGCTTTACGGGCCTCATTTCTCCTGCCAAACTGTTTAAAATAGTACTGGGGGGAGAAAAAAGGAGAAAACAACAAAAAGCTTTCGCTGTTCTTCTCTGAACAATTTAATCTTGCACAGCTGTCACGATGTGAACCATGCCCCAGGCTGGTGTTGGGTACCTGAGCTCTTCTGCTTCCCTTCTGACCTCTCATTTTTAATAGTGTCTCCTTAGAGATCCCTCTTGTTTGTGTAGTGCTAGTGCAGCTTTAGAAGGAAGTGATGTGCCAGCTACTAATACCAAATCACTGTTTGTTCCAAGAAAAATACATCTCTTCCATCACGATGATGGATCCACGGGCTATTGCGGAATTGGGTGGCTCGGATACGTGGGGCTAAGTGGGTTGGAAACTGGAATCAAAGCCTGATCTGGCTTAAAGATGTTTTGGTCCCTTCGAAGCAGAGGTCAGGCTGGGCTGTCAAACACCACAGCCAGATCAGCAGGTAAGCCATGCCCTGCTGTGCCATGCCAGGGATGTTTATTCTGTCCAACTTGCACACCCACATGGAGGAGAACCCTGAAGCTCTTTTCAAGGAATGGACCTATGGAGGCTCACAGTGACTCTGCAGAGACCTCCAGGCCTCAACTTAGATGCTTAAAATCATAAAGTACAAAATCCCTGTAGCTATGTAATGCCCAAACAGTACAGAAGGAAACAGATACTCCATTAAGAACGAAACCTCTAAATTATAGTAGTCTCATAGTGAGAAAATAAGTCATTTGACCAAGATTCTCGGACTCACTACAGGACTAAACTGTTAAAACAAAAGAAAGAAAACCAGATGAAATGAGAGGCTTGAGCATTTGGGGGTTTCCCCCAAACCAGAACAAACGGTACCTCAAAATAAATGACATAAAACTTCATGACTTACTGCTCTCTAAAACATCACTAAGCCAACAACTGTTAGTGCTGCCTCCTGGGAGCAAACTTGGGAATGTCATTCATACTAAAGTCTGGGTGTAAATGCCATCTCTTTCTGAGTCTTTCTTTGCAGGTTGACAATAATTTCTGTACCCAATACGTATTTGAGTCCCACTTGAAGAAGAGTGAAAGGTATCTCCTGGTTTATGGGTGTTGGATGCTCTGCTGGTGATCTGGGCTGAAATAAGGAATATTTAGCTCTGGAGAAAAATGAAATCCTCTTCACCATGTCCCACAGTGGTTTCCTTTAAAGAAATCACGGTACTGCCCCTTGTAATTTAGAGTCTTTTACATGCCTAAAACAAAGCAATGAAAAATAAGGTGTGCTGAAGCCTGCTCAGTGCCTTGAGAAAATATACCTTACATTATTCAGGGGCACTTTATCTCGTGGGCAGTGTGCACATTAATCTCCAGCTCTCAGGAGACAGAGGCAGGGGAAGGCAGCTCTTGGGAGAAGGAGTGCTGGGACCATTGCTGGTGAGGAGCTTTGGCTCTGTCTCATGGCCATGGCACAGGACAAAACCCTCTGCCCTCCACGGGATGCTGTGCCATGATGCTGCGCTGCCATTCCCTGTCTCCCAGAGCCCGGTTTGGAAGAGCGGCTCCTTTGGTAGCAGCCAAGTGTGAGTGACTTAGAGCTTGGAGCATGCACAGTGGTAAAAATCCTTCTCTTTTCCCCTTTTTCCCTGGAAAATTGCAGGCCCAAGGGCAGTACTGTGAGGCTCCAACATGAGGCCATTGTCCTCCCCACTGCATCTCCCAGGTCTCAGCTGGAGCTGGGATTCTTTTCCTTTCCCAACAGGGAAGCGTTCACTTCCCAGATAGTGCTGGGCAGACAAAAAGCTCTTGTTTTGGCCAAGGGCCCTGGGGTGTGAATCCTGGGAGCTTCAATAGAGAAGTGCAAGAGAAGGAGGAAGAACCCCAGCTACAGAGCACATTGTGGGCACGGTGTGGCTCAGGGCTCCACTGAGCACCTACAAATGCTAATAGGAATTTTACCTTTAACATGTTCAAAGCCAGGGCCATTGCAAAGCCTCTTCATTACACAACTTGGTTCTGAATTCACCCTGTCAGCCCTGAAAAGGATGCTCCCAGCACATGGCACGCTCAGAGAAACAAGAAGTCTTGCAATGATTGATGGAAATATGGAAATATTTGGAAGTATTAACAACAGGGGCAGGCTGGAATGAAAACTCGGAAAAGCGGAGATCCTGCTCAGTAAGTTAAGTGGAACTGGCTTATCAGGAGGTCCTAAAATAGAGCTGGGTTGGTAACACTGCCCCGAGCCTCCACTTTTCAACCTAACAGTAGGGTTTCTCACTAAGATTTCTGGCAGAGCTTCTGTTTTGGAGCCAAGCAAACCCTTATGGAAATCCTGCTGGGAAAGGCAGTGCCTGGGCTCCTTCTGCAGTGCAAGACCAGTCCCAGGGCTTTGCTTGGAGCTGAAGGACTCAAGTGTGGCCCTGGCCACGTTCTCAGTGTGACCCTAAAAAGGTCCTTGAGGAATGCAAACAGTCCGGTGGCCTTCCTACTTCTCTCCCCCTGCTGCTTGAGCATAGAGACTTATCCTTCAGTTTAGCAACAGGAGTTTACTATATAGCATAGTATATATAGGCAAATAAAACTGCCTTTTCCGTGGAGCAGAGGATAATGCAAAAGCACTGTAGCCTGCGATACATTATGGACAAGGCAAAATCTCTCATGTGGCTGAGGAAGACAGTCCCTCGCTAATTCCCTCCAGGAGCCAATTTATCGTACACCAATGGGTAAGAAACGAAATCCAGTCCAGAAAAATTGGGAGGTTTTGAAGACCAAATGAAGCACAAAAACTGAGCTCTGCTCTGCTGCTCCCACTGCTGCTGTCCAGACCCATTTGTATCTGGGAAGCAGGCAAAAAGAAGTCTAAAACTTAGACCCATCATTAATATTAGGCTTAATATATTCAAATGTGAAAGGAAAAGATGATCAGCTTAAACCTGGTGGGTGGCATCAGTTCCAGTTTAGTGTGTTGTTGCCCCCAAGCAGAGCCTGTGGGAGCAGCAGAGCTGCCCTTCGCAGCTGGGAAAGACTATCCATCATCTCTTGATCAGAGCTGGATGCATGGTGGCTGTGAGCAGCATCCCATCACTGCTTTCCAAGGACATGGCCTCCAGCAGTCCCTGAGGCTGTCCCTATGCAGGGATGCTGTCCACGCTGTCCTAGAAGGATGGCACGTGTGAGGCATCCCAAGCAAAGTGGTTGCTGCAAGAATACAGCTCCTGAAAGCTCACCATTAGTGTGGGCTTTTAGTTGAGTTGAAGGAATGAGCAAAACCTCCAGAAGAATTTATTTCAATAATAATAACTACCAAAGAAAAATCACCTGTCTGACCTTATTTTTAAAAGACTGAGGTTCCTTCCTTACATTTTCCAGGTGGTTCAATAGCAGCTGGATTTGGATCTGGTTCGGCCCGGCTTTCAATTGTTATTTTTCCCATTTCTACTTTCTGAAGATGCATTTGAGATGAGAGCTGGGCTCACCCAGGCTCCTCACCAAGCCTTTTCCACTACATTTGAAGATGCAGATGGGATGAAAGTTCATTTTATAAACAAGGCGGCCTCTGAAAGTGGTTAAGTGCAAAGATGGGGCAGGGAGTATCACGATGCTATATAAGCAGAATGTGCTGCAGATAAAAATCTAACCTTTGCAGAGGAATACAGACATCAGGAATACAGACATCAGGAATACAGACATTCTTTGGCATCACCAAGCCTTTTCCAGGCAGGGCAGGATGTCTGTGAGGATGCGCGTGCCTTTGCTGCTGTGATGCCCTGTATCACAGGCCCAGGCCCTAGATAACTGATTATTTGGAGACTGAGAAGGTGTTAATAAATATTCTCCTCCCAATGAGATCCAATTGGCTTGTCTCAGGTAGGAATAACGCTGCACTCCATCTTGTCTCAGGGTGTTTTGCAGACTACGTACAGGAGCTGTAAAACAACTTTTATGATCTTCCCTCTATGAAATAATGACGTTAAATCCCCAATGTCCAATGTACCCAGCACTATAATTCACAGGTGAAATGAGAACGTGTGGTTGGGGGACAGCTCAAGACAGAAGGCAGGTTTTATTTATTGGGGTTAGGGTTTTTTATTTGCTGCTGCACTTTATTTCATTATGGAACCTCTCATACTGCATTCAGCAATAATTCATGGGGCATCATCTGAAGCCCATCATGTAAAACCAGTGAAGTGTGTGCTGGATGAGTGGCCAAGGTATGTGCACAGCTACTTTGCTGAATCTGATTTATCCGCTTTGAAGTGTTTCTTTTTAATATACCTTGATGTTTTAAATAGCATTTTTATTAGTGTTTAGGATTTAAGTAGGTAAACTCTTCTGAATGGTGCTTTCTGGGGATCTCTGGCATTTAAAACATTAAAGCAGTACAGCTGAGGCTGGATTAACTCTGAGCTCTTTAGTGTGGGTTATATGACTCAGATGCCAAATTTGAGACTCTCATCTTTGGTTCTATGACCAAAGTAGCCAGCAGAATTGGGATTAATTGCTGGAGTGATAGATAAGAGATCCTGGGATCTCTGAAGGTGGCTGAGGCCAAAGCAGCACGGCCAGGGGAGACAGGGAACAACGGAGACAGCACAAAAGCAATTGGTACCAAGCTCACATTTCAAGCAATAAAAATGAAGTTGTTTCCATTCTAAAGGCAGCAAATTACCTGGCTGGGTTGCTGCATGTGACAGCCAGCATCTGTAACACTCACACAGTGGGATTTTTGGCTACTGCTTCTACTTTTCCAAATCACTCATTATTTGTTCAATCATTTGTACATTTGTCTCCTCCTTTTTCATGATGTGCTTAATACTGAGTGTTTGTATTAATACATACTCTTATAAACCTGCCCTGATCAGAGTGGAGATGGAACCTGGAAGAGCCATAAACCCCCTGATTCCTCTGCACTCACTGGTGTCTTTTGGGTAGTAAAGAGAGGCCAAATATGAGTAAAAGAGCAGTGAAGGGAAAAGGATGTCTTTAGGAGCCTGGTCTGGGGACTGATTCACCAGCCTCTGCCCCTTTTTGCTATCTGGTACTTGTCCCTGCTCCTCTTGTCTCCCTGGGGATCCAGGCGCATCCCCAAATCTCTAGATGCAGATTACGAAGACTGACTCCAACACACACGTGCACGCATTCAGTAACACATACACATCATCTTTCTCTGCTGTGACCCACCAGGCCCACAGCAGCAAGCACAGAGCCTTCTTGCACACTTATGTCCCTTTTCACGTGCACGAAGCGAGCAGTTTCTCTGCAGAGAGCACACTGCAACGCGCACTGCAGCAAAGGTGTCTCTGGCGCAGTTCACAGCAGTGTTGGTGAAGAAAGATTTGTTCCCATTGGCCGTGGATGTGACGGCTGGCTCCTGTTCCCTTGTTGTGCCATGTTTTGCCTGCTCCATGCTGTGAGGCTTGCAGTGGGCTGCCATCACTCTGGGCTCTGTACATCTCACCTGGGGCTGCCATCGCTCCTGGCTCTGTGCATCTCACCTGGGGCTGCCATCGCTCCTGGCTCTCCGCATCCCACCCAGGAGGCAGAGCAAAACAGGCTCGTGATGAATGAACATAAACGATACTCTCATGCTGAAGGACTCATTAAATTAACCCTTAAAACCACTTCATCCCACATTGATCAGCAGGGCTGGGCAGCCTCTCCCCTCTCCCAACCAGCCAGCCACAGCTGGGTGACAAGCGGGACCGAAAAGCCCTGCTTGCTCCATTAAACATTAAACTGCTGTAATGAAATGTGATGGCAGTGATAAATCCTGCCATTAGCTCCTGCCTTTGGGACACAAGGGTTGGCCTGAACACAGGGAAGGGCTGGGACGCCCTCACAGCCCAGTTCCCAGTAATTAACATGCAGCTGGGCTGTGCAAGGGATGCACTCAGCATTTCTATGCAGTACTTCAAGGTGCTCCTCTTACCACAGGATGTATTTTACATCATCTTTCAACTTGTAAAAACCTTTCTGCAATACGGTTTTCTCTTGCTTTACTTGTTATTAGGTTTTGCTGCTGGTTTACAGTGTCTGCCATAATATGCGTCTGCTCTTAATGCTTTGGAAATTACTGTATATTAATAATGTGCTCTGGATTTCCTGCATCTTCATCCATACAGATTAGAGATGCTGCAGTTCAGTGGATATTATTTTGAAGACAAAAATAAAAAAAAAGAAACACTATGAATGCAGAAGCTTAAAGCTGAATTTATCTTTATGGTGTATATTATTTCACCTCCATGAAACAGATATACATGGAAACCCACAGCTTTCTAATTGAGGGTGGTCAAGCAAATCATGTACTTGGACAGCAACTCAACTGAAGCCTGGGAAAGATGACTGTATTTTAGGCATCTGCCCAATGACCACAGTGGTGGAATTTGAGTGGCAATCATGTACAAAGTAAGTATCGGCCAGTCTGGTCAGATGGGGATAAGTGTGACTTTTGGGGACAGTGAGATGATGGTGGGGTTGGGTTCACAACCTCCACTATGCCTCACAGAGTAGGGCTTTTGTCTGTGCTGGGGAGAAACACAAACACAAACATCTTAAAAGCCACAAAATCTGTTTGAAGACCAAGTTTGGCAAAGACTATAAGCTTATGAGATGCTTCATCCCTGTTCATTGAGTACTTAAGCCACTTTGGAGGTGTATTTATCTATAAGCACAGCCGTAAATCCCACAGAGTGAAGGAGATGAGATTCATGTTCATGCAGCTAAGTGCGTGCTTAAGTGCTTTCCTGCACAAGATACTGAGAAGCTTGAATAGATGGTGCATCTCTAATACTAAAAGCAGGATCAGGCCCTCCATCTGTATTGACTAGTCTGACTTTAAACTGTGACAAAAGCACTACTTGCATTACACCTAAGAGCCATCCTGTTTCCATGAGGTTTTTCAGCTGTGGCAACAAATCCAAAAGGATGTTTGGAGTTTGTAGGCTGAATAATAGGCCTTTTAAAAATACACATCTACAAGAAAAGCACGTTTGTGGGTTGTGTGGGCTCAGGACAGGAAGAATGAGCACCCGTTCCCAGGATTTTGAATGATGAAGCCCAGTGCCGTGCCCTGGGCCCAACTGGGAGCCCCTTCCATGGGGTACTCGGATAGGGCACCTGTCCATAGTACAACCCTGTTCATAGCACATGGACAGGGGTTGTGGCACTGATCCCCCCTCAAGGAACTTGAGCTCAGACCCCACCAGGGATGTATCCAATAGGTGCTATATGGGCAGAACTTGCTCTGCTATGTAAACAGGGAATTTTCTTTCTTTCCATATAAATTGTCTGAATTTCCATGTTTCCTGCCTGTCCATGATATGATGCTTTGAAGGCAGGGAAGAAAAAGAGATAGATGCATAGGGTTGTAGAGGACAGATATTGGACTGGGAAGTTTTAACAGACACTGAAAGCCCATCTAGGCTTTAGGCCTTCCTTTTGGAATCATAAATCCATTTTGTGCAGATAGATCATTAAAGGGTGAGAAAGGGACAAAAAAAGAGCCCAAACTGCTTTTCTGGTGCAGATGGAGGAATTTTTCACATCACTTGGAAACTCCATGGTACAATACAGGATGTTTCACATGGCCACATAGGTTTCCAAGATGTGAGGAATATGTTTCCCATAGCAAACACATACAGCATGGCAACTAAGTCCCATTAATCCTTATTTAACCTGCTAACCATACTGTCAGATTTTATTCCAATACTAATAATTGTTAATGTTTCACTTCACATTGGGCCCTTCCTGCACCTTGGGGTTAAAAGGAGCCAGATTTATCACTGTTCCATCTGAGCTAAAGAGAAAGCCATGCTCTGGCTTTGCTGAGAAAGTGCTGAAGGGTGCTTCTTGTTTGTGGACTCACCGCTTCTCATGCCCTGAACATCAGCAGGATCAGTTGGATACCAGAGGATGGCAGAAGCGACAGTCAAGACCATCAGTTCAGATCCTTATTTTCTTGCACACTTTGTGGCCATTGGCAAATCACACACACCTCTGAAGCAGGAATAGCCCCTCAGATCCACAGATCTCATTGCCCTGTTCAACAGGCCATGGGCTGCTCCTACACTCCAGTTCATTGGCCAAAGAGCCCAATCATATTCTTTCTTGATCTTCCTGCATCTGGACATCAGTGATGCCTTGAAACAATGCAGTCAGTTGGTTAACAACTATGCTACCCGAAGCCAGATATAGTGCTAAGTCTGCTCTGAATCCATAGTGTCTCAATCGAAATGCAATGATACAGCATTTATCCTCCCCTTGCATATAATTTCTGAGCTGTCTTTAACCATATATCTCATTTAGGGCAAACCAAGACACAGCTAGATTAGATTACAGCAAGGAAATGGGATTATTTTAAGTAGATAATATAAAACATGTCTATGGAAACTCCATGCTAATTGCATTATCTTTGGTAGTTTTTGAGAGAATTATCTGTATTGTATTAGGTGGTGGAAAGACGCCAAAATGCTATTTCAAATGTGAGTGGGTTATAATGACAAGTCAGTCATTGGTTGCAAATAAATTAAAAGGCAGGAGAGGTTTGTGTTCATAATTCATGGCTTTCATTTTGCCCCTCTGTCTCGAGGCCATGGCTGTGGAGAGCAACCACACGCCAAGGACTTAAACACAGAGATGAAGCTCTTGTGATGATATCTGCCATCAGACAGCCCTTTCAACTCCAATCCTTGCTGCTTGGGAAACATCAATGATGGCTCTACAGAGCACGGAGAGCAAGCACCAGCGGACGCCACTTATAGTCAGTGGTTCTGTTTTCTTGGAATACTCAAATTTCCTTCGTAATCTGTCCAATCTGGATCAAATGAAAGCAACAGCGTTTGCAGTGATTTTTTTTTCTCCTGTTGACAACCAGCTGGGGCTAACACAGACACCATCAGCAGCATCGTGGTGTGTTTGGAGCTGGAGCCCAACCAAGTGTCATCAGCGGGATCAGAGGCGATTGATTTGATGGGCTGCTAATGAACCTAAATATGATAACAAAAATTGCCTTCTAATCTACCTGAGAATTGAGGAACTGGAAAACACGATGAGAGCCTTGGTCTGGGGGTCACACTGCCCTTAGCCCCACAGCTCCGAATCATTGACGATTCAGGAGAAAATGGAGAAAATGACTGAATTACCAGTAATTTGGCTGAGATAGCAAGAGTCATCTGCTGCTGTCTCTGCCAAGTCTCACCGTGCTGTGATTTGTCCAGGGTTGGACAACTGACCTCCATTTCCTCCTGAAGGTGGATAGCAGCTATTTCTTCCTTTAAAAAGCTCTGCTTGAAAACAAAGTCATATTGTCATTAGAGCAGGAGACTGTATATTGCAATAGAGGCAGGAGAGTGCAGGTCTCACCTACATCTTGCAGGTAATGACATCTTGCTCAAAAAGTGCTTTATTTTCTCTCCTCATCATTTAGCTATAATAATTGCCCAGTTCTTCAGAAAAGGAACCTCAAATAGTCAGTCTTGCTCTGGGTTTTGGTGAATGTCTGGTGTAGGGCATGCACAAAGTGGCTTGAGGACGTTGGGAATAACTGGTGCCATCTAGGAATATTTGTAAGGGTCGTTTATTGAGCCCAGGCAGCACATGGGCCCTTGAGGCACTTGAAGTGGTGTCCCCTCACTAACCACTTCACTGCTGAATATTATTTCCTCTCTGGATGCATCTGCCTTCAGGTTGCCACCACATCTTGTGCTCCCATGCCCTGGTTTCCCCCCCCCCAGGTTGAGTTTTTCTCTGGCCCTGCTCAGCTTGGAGCCTGCAGCCAAGCATCAGCACAATGCCAACACAGCTGATGGGAATGCTTCAACTGGAAAATCCACTGTGCCAGTTCCCCTAATGGTTCAGAAATAGGCAGCAAGTGGTGGGACATGTGCAGCTGGGAGGACCCAGCACTGGAAGCCGAATGTTAACTGTGCCCTGTGTTAATGGAGGGTTTCCACAGTGAAATTTCTCATTACCCAGGCATTAATTAAAGACCTGGAGGGAACTCCCCGCTGATGCCAGGCCTGGCATCATTCTGTGGTGTTACATCAACCAAGAATCCCATGGGAGCAGAGAACACAGCTCCCGCAGCGTTCCCTGCCAGCAGCTCACACAGCCATGGAGCTGCTGCTCCTATATATCCAGCTCACACCCAATCACTGCTCCAGTCCAAGTAAAAGCTAAAACCCAACACTACTGACTTAAAGGTATTCTGTTATTGGTACACTCTGCTGCCTGCCGGGAATGTATTTGGGACTATTTACTCTTAAGTTGTCTTTTGGGAGCTGATTTCCACTCCCGTGGAGCCGCAGAGAGTTTGTGAGACGCAAGGATTGAATGCTGAGCAAAGAGCCTTCCTCTGAAGAAACACATGCAAAGAAACACCAATATTCTCTGTACAACGCAATGTACTCCCAGCCTCCTTCTTCCATTTTAGATTGAAATGCTCCAGAGACTTGCAGCATTTACAGGGCAAACGCAGTGAGGGCAGAGCAATGGGAGCTCCCTTCCCAATGGTTCCAACAAGGTGGCCGAGGATGCACTGCCACACATCAGGTGAAGGGCAACCTTTATTTTCCACCAACAGTTATTCTAATATAATATCATGTCAATGACAGCAACTATCAGGAGGCATTAATTTCTACTCATTTGATTTCTTCCTATGGTCTCACCTAGAGCCAGAAGAGTTTTGAAGGTGAAGTTATTCATCATAACAGACAGATCAGAGGACTAATGTTGGTGGATCTCATTTGCGTGCATCGAATAGCTGTGACTTGGAGGAAGGGAAATGGGGACTTCTATTTTTTTTTAAGGAGTTCAAAACTTTCAAGGTTTTCATTGACAAAATCGCGTTGTTCTACAGAAAAACGAGCCTGTTCAGTTTGCAGAAAGACTGAAGAAAGCAACACCAGCTCTTTCTTTTAAGTCTGTGGAAAGACCTTTGGTTATTATTTTCTCCATGCTTTAAAGCTTTGTGCCTTTCCAGGTTCACCCCACACGGATGCTTCCCCTGTCTCACCCAGTTTCTGGATCAGCCACCAAAGCAGAGAAGCTGGAGCCCTCAGGTGCTCTCCAGGAATAAAACACCCATCAAATGCTCTCCAGAGCAGCCTAAAAATCCCAGAACATCAAAGTGGTTCAGCAAACTGCCCCTTTTTCCTTCCAAAGCACTCGGAGCAGGAGCGATTCCCTGGCAGATGGCTAACAGGCACAATTAAACCTGGCTTTCAATGGAATCTTTGCCTTTGCTACCCATGCTGCTCTCAGACCTCATGTATTAATTATTCCTCTTCCCAGGCTCTTCAGCAGGCCTGTTACACAAAGAAAAAAAAAAAAAGGCAAAATTAAAAGCACATTCCCCTGATTAAATCCCTGCTCTGATGCTTCTGGCTGCAATCACCTCCCTGTGGCTGAAACCCCTGATTTTCATGGAATCACAGAATTGCAGAATCGTTAGGGTTGGAAAGAACCTTAAGATCATCCAGTTCCAACCCCCTGCCATGGTCAGGGACACCTCACACTAAACCATGGCACCCAAGGCTTTGTCCAACCTGGCCTTGAACACTGCCAGGGATGGAGCAT
>JBCJKH010000288.1:0-21318 GCA_039877255.1 Loriculus beryllinus
AGGGATTAGTGATCATATATTAATTCCTAGCATTTTACAGTCATTAATGTGTTCTACATGATAAGTACTTCACAACTTCTGCCAGGTTATTTTTGGATGTTTAGAATAAAGAAATATCCTGCTCTGCTGCCTTGTCCTGCAATTGAATGAAGCACACATGTGCATATAGCAAGAAATATATTTACTGTATTAGTGTAGCCACAAAATGTGGCATCACAAGTTTTATAAGTATGACTGCCAAGAAATTATTCTGGAAACTTTGCTTTCCCTGCTTTTAAGCTATAGGCTTTTGAAATGTTAAGTGTTGGGCATTTCCTAATTGCCTGTTCTTTTTTTTCTTATCCTTCACTCCATTAAAAATCCAGTTGCTGAGATTTCTCTTTTGTTTCTCCATTTTATGTTGTGCATAACACAGGATTTTGTTTTCCAATAAAAACTCCACTATTATAGTGTGATACGGGAGGAGAACAAAGATGATTCTTGAAAGCTGTGTACTGTAGAGAGGTTGAGGTTATCATAGTAAACACCATCAGCCTTACAAAGGAGAATATTTCTTACCCCAGAAGTCAAGATATGCATCAGCTGAGCAATTGAACTAGCAAGACAAATTAAACGTAAATCTCCCCTCTTTCATTTTAAAACTATCCTCCCTTTTCCTGTCACTACAAGCCCTTGCAAAAAGTCCCTTTTCACTTTTCTTGGAGGCCCCCTTTAGGGGTTTCCCCAGAGCCTTCTCTTCTCCAGGCCAAACAACCCCAACTTTCTAGCCTTTCCTCATAGGAGAGGTGCTCCATCCCTCTGATCATTTTTGTGGCCCTCCTCTGGACACTCTCCAACAGGGCCATATATTTCTTGCGCTGAGGACTCCAGACCTGTACACAGTACTCCAGGTGGGTTCTCACCAGAGCAGAGGAGGAATATTATCTCCTTTAACCTGCTGGTCACGCTTCTTTGGATGCAGCCCAAGATACATTTGGCTTTCTGGCTGTGAGTGCACAGTGCCAGTTAATGTCCAGTTTTCCATCCATCAGTACCCTGAAGTCCTTCTTCACAGGGCTGCTTTCAGTCAGTTTTCAGAGGTGTCAGGGATATTCATCTTTAATTATATCATCGACTTCCTCGTGCTATAGTGACTTCTGTTCAAAGCTTATAGATGGCATTGAAAATATTAATGAATTAGATCTTATATTCCATACTGAGATGTCTGAGAGGCTCTGTATATGTCAGGGAATGTGGGAATACAAGTGGACATTGTAAGTCACCAGTTAATTAACTTAGACAAAGGGTCCTGAAGAATATTATTTCAATGATGTGGAGTTTTCAGGGGACTTTCTGTGGTTCCCTAAAAATTTTCCAAGCATAAACAGACTTCCTCATAAACCTGGGAGAAAATTTCTCTTTTAGTTTTCTCCATGGACTCCTTAATATTAGTTCACTGACAGCAACAGGTGGAAAGCCACTGACCTTAGCAGTGCTGAAAAGGCACAGCAGGAAGATGATCAGATCATTATACAACAAGGTTGAACCTGTTTCTAGTATTTAAGACTGTCCAAGCCTGTAACCCTTATTTCTGCTTTGTGTTTGGGATGTTCTGTTTATAGTCACCAGGCTACCGCTAAGCACCCTAACTAACTAACTAACTAACTAACTAAAAAAAAAAAATAAATTAAAAAAAATATATATTTTTGCTTCAGTTCCATGGTTGGAAATGTTTAACTGTTTTGCATTGCATTAATTGTGAATAAGAGAGAAAGATTCTTGTCGCTATGTTTTCTGGGCACAAGATCATGTGAACACAGATGGTCCTATTGGCTGAGAGTTCTGTTGAACATTTCATCTTGTATTTGAGAAGGAGAACATTATCGGAATTGCTGTAGTATTTAAAGTTGTTTACTACTTCTTTCTCTTCTCTCAAAAGAAAAAGCCTTTAAGTTGAAGGTACAAATTTCTTATCTAACTAGATTTGAATATGACCTTTAATTTAAGGACTTGAAGATGAGGATGAGAACTGTTAGTTCTGTACTCAGATACTCATCCCCATCCCTCCTGAAATATTTTGAATGTTAGCCCACATAGAAAACAGTGATGATGCATGTTTCAAAATCAATGTACTGATAAAATTAACCTGTGGTATTTATGTTGTCACAGTTCTTTAATGTTGAAGGGTGTTGAGCCACAAAGTACCTGTGAATTGGAGGTGGATGCAGTAGCTGCTGACATTTTAAATCAACTGGATGTTGAAGGTGAAGTGTTAACTTTCCATGTAAAATGTTTTAGTCAGGAACCCCATTGTCATCTTTTTTTTTTTTAAGGCTCATCTTAGTTAAGCCACAATCCAGATTTCAGTGTTGGTGAATTGTTGATCTACAAATTTATAAAGTTATAAAAAAAAAAGAAAGGTTGAATTAATTCAGAAAGAAAACAGGTTATAGGAATAGCCTATTGTCAGAGCAATAGAAAGAGATTTTTGTTAATGCATAAACAGAAGGCTTCAGACCTATAAGGAGAGTAAGTGAAACAGCAACATATATCTATCTGTACATGCATACACATGTACTTGGTGAAAAGACCAGCAAAACCCAAAGATCTAGATTAACGAACAGAAGATCTAGAAAACAAAGGTACACCTTAACTTTTGCATAATACTGAATTCTAGAGTAAGGCAAGAATTGCAAGTAAAAAATTAACAGCTTAGAATGACAAAAGAGATGAAGAGTGTCAGAGTCTAATTTGTGGGGCAGGATGCTTCATCACATGGTGAGACTTCCCTTCATGTACTGTTTTATATTTCAGCCCAGATTGGCAAGAACCCTGGTTTGCAAGCTATATGGGAGGATGAAAAGCAGAGACTGAGACAGAAATGTGAATCTTCTCAGATTAAGTCACCTGAGTCACAAGGTAACAAAAAAAAAAATAAATAACAAAAAAAATTGTGCAGCTGTTCATCAAAAACTTTGAGAAGCAAACAGAGTAGAATTTAATCGGTTTATCAAGTTTGAGGGCTTCCTAGATGTGCTGTTTTTTCATTTCCAAGTTTACTCGTTGCCCACTGTGTACAAGACACATAATATAGAAACGTTATGCTTCAGCTATCTACAAAGTATTCGAGGCAGAATGAATGATAATGACAGTTAAGTTTGTATGGTTTATAATGGAAAATGTTTAAATGTTTAAATACTGGCAAAATTAAATCTCTTATCCTGAAGCTTTCTATACTGTTTTATATACAAGGGCAGTTCCTTTGAATTTCTGTGGAATTACAGCTAAGGTGATGTTAGATGAAAATTCTTAAAGGATGGACAGATCCCTGTATTTTTATGTAAAATTTATTGCACAGGGAAGACTGTGTTCTGCAGATTATTTGTATAATGAGCAGAGCTCTTCTGTGCAGAACCTGGGCCGCATTTCTTTTAAAATATGAATGATATTTGGCAAGTAAGCCAGAGAATTGCAAGGAGGAAAGAGGCAGGTTCCTGGCTAAGGCAGACTGCTTTCTGACTGTGGGTTTTTTTTTAATGCGTTTCTGTGCAATGTTTTTCATGCTGCGTAAACCAGACTTTACTAAATTGTTCGCTGATTGTTCTTTTCCTGGATGCTCACCTTGGTGTAGTTGCAACATGATTTGTAAATGCTGTTGAAACTTATAGCTGCAAATGAGATCAGTGGGAGTATGTGAAGTACTTTAAAGTTTTCAAATACACTTGAAAAATCGGCCCTCAAATTTGTCACTGAAAATGAGCAGTCACTTCATTTCTGAGCCATTTCCTAATAGAATTAGTATTTGTAGCTGCTGTCTGTGTTCAGAGGTCAAAGTAAAACTGAATTACAAATATTTTTCAAATTTTAAAGACCGTGGATTTGTGCCAGCAACAGAGAGTGAAAAATTTTTTCAGAAGAGACTTAAAGAAATCCTCAAGCAAAATGACTTCTCTGTGTAAGTGTTTAGCCATTTGTCATAAAAGTATAGTATTCTGTGCAAACCTTAAATATGCATTTAAAAATTGGTTTTCAATTAACTAGAACGTTGTCAGGATCAGTGGACTACAGTAATGGATCAGAGGAGTTCTCTGCTGAGCTAACACTACATTCTGAGGTACTTTCTCCTGAAGCCTTTCAGTGTACACCAGCTAATATGGTAGAAGTGCATAAAGATAAAAAGATGAACAAAGGTGAGTATATTTAATAGCTTGATTGTTTAGGTATAAATCTCTGTCATGCTTCAGCTGTTTATACTGTTAGCAGAAGTAAGCCAAGGAGGATCTGATTATAGGTTATGAAAAATTAGGAATACTTTTGCTTTCATTTTCATCATTGTTAGAATAAGCTTTTTTACAATTGCCGTAGCAAATAATGGAAAGATACTTGAATAGTAAAATACATTTTAAAGTAGCTTGCTTTCATAATGTATTGAAGTCTGTGACTATTTGAAGTTTTATCCTTTCTCTTTTTGTTTTTCTTTTAAAGAATCCAATAGGATGCACACTGATAAAGAAGAGGAAGCACTTATTAATGAAGAAGCAATTTTAAATATTGTGGAGAATAGTCAGAGCTTTCAGCCTTTGTCTCAAAGACTGAGTCAGACTCCAGTTTTTAGTGAGTATGACTGGAATGTCTTTTCTTCCAGGCTATTTTATAGTTCCGTCATCTTTGTTGTATTCAGTTACGTTACCAGTCATGAAAGAAAGTATTTTTACCTCAGGGAGTTTGTCAAGCAAACTGAGACTTCACACACATGCAACCTACCACTACCACCAAAGAAACCCCACCTTATGTTTTCAAAAAATGTCACCAGAACAGTGTACTTGTAGAGGCTACTGTTACTGTGCACTACAGTTGATATAAAATGGGGTCAGGAGAGTATCTAAAACCCATAGCCTCCTATGCTTTTTGATACATACACAATATGAATACATGCATGGACAGCAAGATACAATATGGGCAACAACATATGTCTGTGGGTAATAGAACACACAGCAATATACAATCTTTTCTTGCAAAGAAAGGAGGATAAAGTGGAGTGAGATTAGGAGTGTTTTTCAGTGCTGTTTTCTTTTACAGAAAGTAGGCAAGATTTTGGTTATGGAAGTTTTATAGGCAAGGATTTTGATTTAGCAGAACTGTAAGTAAAGAATTTATATGGAAGCTGGGAAACATGAGCATTGATTTATCTTTGGGTTTGGAGGGGTGGGAAGAAGGTTGTGCTGAGATTGAGAAGTGGCTAAGATAATGCATAGGGTATATTTTACAGCTATGTGTTTGATTTGCTCAACTGAATAGGAATGTTGAAATTGTCCAGTGATCAGGTAGTCAAATGGAGATCTTATGACTTCTTCCTCACACTTTTCAACACAGGGCTACAAATTGCTGGTGTCTTGTGTGACCATAAGTTCACAGACTGCATCTCTGCGTCTCTTATGCTTTGTCATAGCATAGACTAGTCTTTACTATGCCTTTGTAGAGTTTCAGTGTTACTGTGAAGTGCACTGCTGCTGCTGCTTTGAAGTACACAACAAGGTTTATATTAATGGGAAGTGAAGGTTAGAATTTAATGATGGACATCACAAAGTGCAAAGGAGCCAAGAATAGAAAGTACAATTGAAAGTGGGTTAATTCAGAACTTTGGTAAAGGGGGTGATTTCCATTCTAAATGGTTGCATGGTGTTTTGTGAAGCCTTTGTAGAATATAGAAAATGCCTTCCTCATCAATGTTGAGACGTATTTTAAATGATTCTCAGTGTTACTGTAAATCATATGATATATCCTGAGGAAGGAAAGTAGAGATTGTAGTCCTTCAGCCAGAGGAGAAGGAAAGAGAAGTAGCAAAGATCCCTGGTAGACTGGAGATCATAAATTGATTAGGAGCTGAGATGAGAGGTAAGCAGGAGGAGAGTGAGAAGAAAATGCAACTTGGAAGGATATATAAGAAATAAAGAATGAGAAGGCAAGTGCATGAGTCAGTCTAAGCTTGGGTCAAATAAAAGAAATTAAAAAATAAAATTTAAGGGAGGAGTGAAATCAGGTAAACTGAGTGTTTAGAGGAACCTAGGAAAGGAGTAGGTTACAGTAAAAAGGGGAGATGAAGTTAAGTAATATTATAAAGGACAGATGGAAAGAAGAACTTGCTGATCAGAATCACCACCTTTCATGAGATGCAGTGATTGACAGTTTTCCAAGTGATAACGCAGAGAAGTACTCAACTGTGTTAATGCGGCCATTGAAATGGTGAAAGCAAGAGAAGGCAGTGATGCTTCAGAAACTGGCACTCATACTGAAATAAAAGGGAAGAGTGAGACTTTTCTGAATGTGAGAAGGTAATAGGTTGGAGAGAGAGAGGAGAGATAAGTGCTTCCACTAAGTGTAGTACACTTAGTGTATTTGTCTTCAGAAGAAGAGGGCAAATATTAAAAAAAGAAGGTTGTAAAGTTTCTAAGTAAAGAGCTAGAAAAGATAACAAGTCATAAACCTTGAAACAATATTGAAAGAGCTTTGATTTTGTAGCCTGCCTTGCTTTAGACAGTAACAAACCAGCAAATTTTTAAATGTTGAAGGGTTTTTGGTTTTGTTTGTTTGGTTTTGGTTTTTTACTGGTAGACTGTAACTAGTCATTTACAAGTGGAACAAAATACAGATTCTACTTGTATGGGTTTCTTTGTGTTTTTTTTGCAGTGGACACTGCTGATGAGGCCATGATTGATCTCTTGGCTGGGTTGGAGAATGACAGCTATAAGATGGGACATCACAAAACACTCTCTCACCATCACTCTCTTGGAAGCTGTCGAAATTCTCAGAACAGTGATGATGAAGAAAATGAGCCACAGTGTGAGAAAGAAGAAATGGAACTTAGCTTGTTAATGTCCCAAAGGTGGGACAGTAGCATTGAAGAGCCTGGGCCAAAAAGAAGGTATAATATGCAATTTTCTTTTTTAATATGTTCTTTTCTGCCAAATCCTTCCTCCCTCCCACCCTGTTTTCAAGTGTACAATGAGCCCAGTGAGCTGTAGAGATGGCTCTGTTGACAGCACTGGAAAAATCTATGCAGATCTTAGGATAGAATGCAGTGGTTCAGATGGTGCTGTGAATTGTCAGTTTTATATGGAAATAAAGATTAAATATTTAGGTTTGGCTAGACCTAAGCTTCTAGTTTGCTGTTTGAGGAAAAATTGAATAGATTTTTTTTTGTTCTACAAATCCAGATGCGAAAATCTTTAGTTGTAACCTCCTTTTAAGGTCACACCTTGGATGTAGTATAAATGTTAATGTACATCTCATGTGCCTGCCACTTTTACTGAAGTGAGTATTTAGGAAGTATTCTTATGAAGACTGACCCAGAGGCCTGAGAAAAACACCCATTTGTTTCCATGCTCAAAGCTTTAATCAAAACATGAATGTTGCTCAGTCTGCTGAACTGCTAAAGGTCAGCAGCTTGAATATTTTTAAGGCCAAGATTCTTGGAACACCTTCTCAGGTTGTAATGACTTTTTTGTGCAGTCTGCACTGACAGGTGTTGAAAGCACTATATCCAGTTACTCCTCACACCTGCTTTCAGCAGACGTTCTGGTATTTATAATTCTGATTGAAAGATTTCACAGACATAACATTTTGATATTTATGGATTTTTCCCCCCATCAGAAATAGTAATTACACTAGGATTTAGAGACCAAGAGAGGCATAGAAATACTTAATCTTTTCTTTCCTAAAGACATACAAAAAAGTTGTAACAGAATCAGAACTAATAATAGATTATTAGTCTTCTAGTTCTAGACATAATTCATCTCTAAAGCTAGTTTTTCTTTCTGACCTTTGATTTGCTTTGGGTTTTTTCTTTCACAGTAGTCTGAAAAGTTGGAATTTCCACCTAAAACACTTGACATTAATCTTCAGTTTAGTGGTAGTGTCTGTGTAAAACCAGCTTATATTTTGCAGAATTTATTAGCTCAGGAAGAGCTCTGTATGGGCATGACTTCAGGATTCAGGTAGAGTCCTTAAGCAATTAATTGCTTTTATGCAGTGAAGAATCCTGTTTAAAAACTCAGCAGACTTACGAGCTGGCTCATTAATAACTTGCTCATATGTGCCTGCATCTTAATCCCACACAGAAAGCACTAGGGAGAATGTACTAGGTGCTTCCACAGAGAGTCAGCTCATGTTCAGAGGGAGTTATGAGCTTTGTTTTAATGTGATCTCTGCAGAGTTTGGACTGACTTCAGAAGACAGCATTGGGTATCTCTGCCCCTGCATGATTTTGCATATGCATAAAGAGCTAGCTTGAGTCTGACGAGGGATCCAGCCTTATTCTGTTCAGGCTCATTCTACCTCTACTGCTTCCTAATGTATCCTACTTTATCCATATTATCACTATTCTGTTATTGGGTGTTCCCCAATCTTTCATTATACCAAAAAATATATTGAGATAATGAGGAGCAACAACACCCTACTGAGTGAATTAAATGGCTTGGGTTTGATTTATGCTGAACTAGAGAAAAAAGCCCATCAAGATCTGGACTAGTTCATGTATGGGTATAATGCTGTTACACAGATTTTCTTAGAATCTAAACTGGACTTGAATGTAGAGAAATCCGAATCTCCAGGTTGAATAGGTTTACTAATGTTGACAAAGATTTGCTTCATGCAAAGGATTATATCATTACTCAGGTTGGAAGGAGCATCTACACGCTACGTAGTCCAGTGCCCTCGTCAAAGTAGCTTTCAATAGATCAGTTGCTCAGGGCCTTCTCTGGTCAGGATTTGAGTATATCCAGAGACAGGGATTGCATGACCCACATAGGCAACATTGCAGTGTTTGAACACCCTCATAATGAAGAATGTTTTCATTGTACATAACGTTCCCCAAGCCCTGTGCCCATGGCTGTTATCATGTTGCTGGAAAACTCTGAATTGGGTTTCATATTCTTTACACCCCCTCATCGGATACTTGACAAGTGCAACAGGATCTCGTTTTAGTTTTTTTTATTGAGGCCAGCTAAATCCTGTTCCCTGGCCCTCTCCTTAGACATCATGTGTTTCAGCCCCCAGTCACCCTGGTGCTCACCTCTGGTGGATTTGTTCCAATTTGTAGTGGGATGCCCGAAACTGAGCGCAGTAGTCCAGAGGCAGCCTCAAAGCTGCTGAAAATGGCTGCAGTCTGGCAGTCACAGCCAAAGTTGCAACTGGCCTTCTTTGCTACAAAGGCACACTGCATACTCTCAGTGGTGTTGTCCACCAAGGCTTTTGCATCTTTTTCCGCAAAGCCACTTTCTAGCCAGCACTCTCCCTGCCTGTAGCATTGCATGGGTTCATTTAATCCCATTTATGGGACTTACGGATTTGTCTTTTTTTGAAGTCCATGAGGTTGCTGTCAGCTCATTCCCAAGTGTATTAAGATCAATAGGAGTAGCAGCTCTTACTCTCAAGAGTATTGATTGCTCTCCCAAGTTTGATATTCATTTGCATACAAAGCTGAATGTCTTTGCACTGCACTTTCCATGTTTTGGGAACATAGAAGAGGGAGAATTAAGCTCACTTTGGTCATAGCTACTACATACCTAGCTGTGCTTGTTGGTTGGTGTCTCTTCGAAGTCCTGCTCCTTCCAGCCTTGAGTTAGTCTGGAAATCACAAAGCCGTATTTGAGCCTATTGTTCCTGAACTTATAAATGTGGTTTGATCTTTGTTGGCAGAGTGTTGAGCACATTGAGGTGTCTGTGGTGTTATGATACATACAGTTCATGCTCTCGTTGAACTCTGCAGATGAAAAGATCTTCAAAAGTAGACTATATGTAAATTATTGTGGGTTTTCCTTCCTGTAATTTCAAAACATTTGTATTTATGCCTTCTAACATGCTACACAATAATTTTCTGATATATCAAACTGCATCTTAACAAACAAACAAAAAACCAAAACACACACCCCCCAATCTCATTTTCTTAACATTTATCTGGATTTCTCTCTTTTAGCCATAGAATATCTTATATTTCTATGAAGAATTACATCCATCTCTTACTTCATATTAAAGAAGAAAAAAGTTCCTAAGTGCTTCTAGAGTTATAATATACCAGAGGGTTTGGTGGTGGAGTTTTTCTGTATTTTCCTTCTCCCCTCCCCCATAAAGCCATGCCACCTGAAAAATTTGAAAACCTGGAGACTTCATACAAGCTTTTCTTTGAAGATTTCCTTTTGGGGGGGGGTGGGGTGGTGGTGTTCTTTTCCTCAGCAGATTTATGACTGTAAAAATGGCAGTGGAGATCAGTTAACTTTGAAAAAGCCACTGAAGTATTAGCAACAGCAACTTCAGAATGTTGAAAGAAGGATGGAAACAAACATTGTTTTGGTGGTTGTGCTTTAGTTAAGCCTGCCAAGAGAGAGAATTCTTGTAATACTTACAATAATAAAACAAAATTTCCTTAAAAAAAAACCAACCAAACAATGAAATGAAATTCCAGTAAAATTGAAATGAAATTAACATCTAAATGCTTTCTCCCCTAACTTCTTAAGCTAGTGAATGCTTCTGGGTTTTTCTGTAGTTGTTAAATAGTTGACTACCACTGTTGCCTCTTAAAATAGTAGCGATAATATCTTGAGTTTCTCCATGAGAACTGTAACAGTTTTTGTTTCACTTTGCTTTCCCAAATTACACCATATGGCACCACACCCCTTTGATTTTAAGGTTCCCTATGGCTATCGGTATTTTGTAAGAGAAGTATTGTGCATTAAATAGTTCCTTCGTTTTCTCTAGGTCAGCTGGCAAAAATGTGCATCGAAGTTCAACAGAAGAAGATTCATCTTCAGAGGAAGAAATGGAGTGGAGTGGTAACAGTATGCTCTTAACTAATCTCTCTATACCTCAGTTAGATGGGACTGCAGATGAAAATGGTGGTAAGTAAATAGAAAAACAGCTTTGGAAATTGAATTATTACCTGAGTTGTAGTTTGTTTTCAGATTAATTTGCTAATTCTCAAAAGTATTAATCTTTTTCAATTCTTGTTTCAATTGGAAGGAAATGCTCTCAACAGATTGCATAAGCAGGCCCTAAACGTCCTCCTTATTAGTCAAAAATGTTTTAATCTCAGTGCCCTCTAGAATTCCAAGAATCTGCTTTTCCTACTGTACTGATGATGAAAAATGGGCATTGTCTCATTATTCTTATGGAGAAGATAGTTACCTTGTTGAAAGAGGTATTTTTCTGCTAGTTTGTTACGCAAATATGGTATTAAAATTAATGATTCTGTAGGATCATTTATCCTGCTAGGATTTAATTGTAAATAGTATATGTATTACTGTGCAAATTTAAATGGTTTTTTGCTTTGCAGCTGTTTGCCACACATTCTTAAATATAGTGAGCCTTCGGTTAAGCCTGTGTTCCATTTTTACAGATTGCATGTTCACATCTGGGGATTGCATGAGTTAAAACTATGCAGTGGCAAAGCTGATGCAGAAGAAACTAGCTGCCTTTCAAAATCTATAAAAAACCAAATAAATCTGTAACTTGCTGTCTTTGATCAACTAACCTCAGTTAATAGAATGCACACTTTGAGGTTAGGCAAATATATAAATATTACTAGTGGTTTCATTAGACAATCTACAATTAGACAATCTTTTGCTGTTGAGCAAAACAGTGATAAATATATGGATCTCTTGAGGGAAAAATATGTATCTGTTTCCAGGTTTTCTCAATATAAGGTTCACTTTTCTTCTTCATCTAATCAGCAGTAATTGTTCTGTATTTAGAAATGTCATATTAGTCATACTTAATTGCCCTTAAAAATTTGACTTTGTGGTTAACATCACTTTGTATAGCTTTTTTCTTAATCCATAGTTCAGACTGGTTAATGTAAAATTTTGCTTGTGCTTCTGCATGCGCCTATCTTCCTATCATTACAGTTACTCTTTAGAGCAGGAATGTAATATTTTACAAAATATCTGTATTAGTTTATGCCTTTTGAAGCTATTCAACAAAAATAACAAACATCATCTAGTAGTATATAAAATACATGCATCTTAATACATCTATTAGCAATTCTTTATTAGACAAAATTACTTATATGATCTCATTACATAGGCAACCATAGCTATTCTTTCGTGCTCACTTTTTAAAGCATTGAGATATCACATGTAGAAGAAGAATGTCAGAATAAGCTTATTACTATGAAGTTTTACGTCAACTTCTTTTAGTAGGAGATAACAGTAAATTCAAAATAGATCTCAGTCTCCGTTCCTCTAAATTAGAAAATGCTTATCCACGCATGAATCTGTGTCCACAATATCTGACTGATGGACAAGTATTTTTGCAGTTTTTGTATCTCCCAAGTGTTCATTGACATTTCACCCAACTCCTGTTTTCTTGGTTTGCTGTTAATCATTCTCATTCTTTGTGTGGAATTCTACCCTCAAAGAATCATAGTCAGCATCTCCCAGCTGTGTTTTAGAGCTCAGAGACTCTGTGTAAGCATTAGAAAATGTGTTTAGAAACAGATTGAGACTTCCTTTTATTTTTCTCACCTGGCAACAAATATATTGGTAAGCTGAAGGCAGCATGAATCTAAAATAATCCCCAAATTGGTTGAGACTTACAGTAAAGGCCCAGAGGATCCCCCGTCTGGGATGACAGCATGCAGTGTGTGCTTCCAGGTCATACAGCATGTTTCATAACTCCTGTCCCCGCTTCATTTCAGCTAAAGATGTAGAAACATGAACAAAGTGCTCTGTGCCAGAAACCCTGTGGTAACTGACCCTTTGCACAGGAATAAACACTTTCAAATTACTTGATGTTCATCGTGGTTATGAGCAAGCACGCAGTTGCTGCAAAGCAGTTGTTGTTACTTACCACCTGCCTGTGCACACTTATCCTGCAGGAAATGTGGTAAAAGTATTAGCAAAAGAGACTGAAATTGTCCCAGGTATCACGTGATGAGTCTGCACAGGACAGTTACTGCATCACATGCGGGTCACAGATCTGTGTGGGAATGTTAATGCATGGATATGAAGTCATGATAAAACTTAATGGTGTGAGCTCCTTGCATAAACACCTGAATAGGTAGTGGATTGCTCTGCTTCATGAAAATGCAGCAAACTATGTGTACTTAGTGGACAGGATAAATACAAATATTACAAAGCCCTTGCCGTGTTGTTAGATAGTACTTTACCTTTCTGTATAGGGAAAGTCATCAAAGTTCTTTGTTTTTTCAGAGCCAGTGAGTATGCATGCTTCTCAGGGACAAAGCAGGATGCAAGCTTTTGTAGAAATCAGTCTGTATTTCGTTACCTGAATGTGATTTTAGAAGCCTTCTTTCAGACAACTAGCATGAAATCTTTAGCAACTAAAGCCTATCATTTAGGAGTAACTGACAGAACAGCTGACAGGAGGAGGATTTTGGGGCCCATTCTGACTCCTGCTTTATACAGAGTGAAAAAATAGGTAACTGTAAATAATTAGGTGTACTGTGCTTGACAGTTTAACCTCACAAATGCCTCACATAAATAGATTTGTACTTGTAGTAATGTATCTTACTGAAGGTATTTGCTGTTCTTACTGCTTCCACAATATATAACTGGTCATAGGAGGGTTGCTAATTGCATTGATCTGCCTTTTGGGAAGAGATATGCAGTGCAGAAGATGTATCTTCTTGAGGAGACTGGTATTTTCCACTTTTTGAGTGATTTATTGCCCCTTGAATAATTAATTTTTGTGCTTAAAGGCAGGTATCATTCCTTTTGGTCTGCTCTCTTCGTATATTTAGCTGAGTTTGAATCATCAGTTGCTGAACTAAAGCAATGAACATATTGCTTGCATTGTATAGTAAGATGTTTTACAGTGTTGTCACAAATTTGAGTATTTTGAATGGCAGTTCTACAATTCAAATTGCCGTCCAGTTAATAAACAAAATAAATAAATGTGCAATAAAGTAGTAAACAGACCATGAATCTGAATCACTTCTTGTTTTTAAAGCTGAATTTTTCAAGGAAATTTGTTTACGAACTAGATTTTGAAGTCTGGACTCCATCAGTCTTGAGGAGAAAGAGCTATAATTACATTCTCTCTCAATTTATGCTGTGTATCTGCCCTCCTTTTTTAGAATTTTTGTTTTTAATCCTGTTATATTGAAATTAATTTTACATGACAAGTAGCAGAATCATGCAGATAAGTAACAGAGGAAATACTGTTTTGTAAAGACCCCCACATCTTGCTGTAAGGATATGTGTATACTCTAGTGACTCACTAAGACTGCAGCCTTTGAGGATGCACCAGCTAGCTTAGATTCTTGACTAAGGTTCTGCAAACAGGAGTTTCTCAGTAACCCAAAACTCAGGGGGACCAAATTCTTCCTGATTTATCCATTTTCATGGATTTCATTTTGCAGCTCACGCTGAGCAACAAACCACTGTGGCAGATGCCCTGTTTGCCTTACAGTTTTGTTTCTTTTGCTTTAAATGAGATGAAGTCCTAGGTTCAGGTTTAGTATGGACATACAACTCAGCTAGAAGGTAGATCCTCCACAGTTTTGTCAGTACTTTCTCACAGCTTTCTCTTTTGTGCTTTGTTGGACTTTGAAATATTGGACTTTCTTTTGTCATATAAAGCTAGAAATGTGTGTATGGTAGTGTGGTTTATATATATATCTAGTAGCCTAAAGCAAAACTTGGTGGCTAAGTAGGTTACAGGACAAAAAAGCTTCAGGGAAGAGAACAGGCCTTTTTCTCCATCACTTCAAGAAAGCCCCATCTCTTCACTGTGCAGTGAGCTGGGTATACATAATGGTGAGAATAGCTTTAAGTCCAGCTAATGCGTGCAGCTCATGGCATCTGGGAGAGTAATCCTGTACTGATGTGAAAAATGAAGCAGACCCTCAGCACTGCAATTTCAGGTTCCATGTACATTACTAAACTCAAAGAGCTGGAGCACCACTGTCCAATATCAGTGCTAGAGTCTATGTCCTCAGTCACTGAGCATAGGGTTAATTGTGCTAAATTAGTTGTTAGTGGTGTTCCATGTGTCTATTAGGGACACCACAAGGCAGTCTCCTACTTCTTTGCTGGTTGAACCCACATGGAAATAACAAGCCAAGGTCTGTTTTGTTTGCTAGCACAACTGTATCCCGCTGCATGGTCTTCAGGCCATATCCACCATCTCCAGCTCTTGCAGACACAGCCCACAAGACTGAAACCTTTTTTCTTCTTGAACCTCTTGTCCTTTCTAAAAGACTACTTTTTTTCGCTTAGTTAGAGTTTAGTGCTCCCAGTGATGTTAGTGCAGGTGAGCCCTGCTGGTCACTTGGAAAAAGGGAGCAACCCACTGCACTTCTTTCTCCTCACAAAAAAAAAAATAATAAAATTAAGGAATACAAGAAAATCTTGCATCTGGTTCTGCCTGCAAGGAAAGAAGGTTTCATTAATATCAGCTCATGCTGTTTCTGACATCAACAAAGAAAATGAAAAAAATGTGAGTTTAATTATAGTGAACCTGTCAGTAAGACAGTAAGAGAAATGCTGTTCTTCACGTAGAGGAGGTGCAGTGATAAATCACAGTAAATAAAAGTGCAGATTTTACGCCTCTTTTATCAAGTGCAAATCACAGATATTACCATTTTTTTATTAGTAACTTGTAAGATACACAACCAAAATGACAATGTCTTTTACTAATTACTAAGAAAAGTTAATATCCATGATCTGCACTTTATATTTAGAATAAGATTGTTTGCAAGTAAAAGATCTGGTAAACCTAAAAGGAATATTACTCTCTCCCTGCACAATGGTTTTTTTAAAAACAAATTGCAAATAAGTTGCTAATATGTCATCCAGGAAATATTTAACTTGAAGAAGGATGAATAGTTTTAATTATGTGTAAATAGATTTATTAAGAGGAATGCAAAGGTCCAGCAATTATTCAGTTTCTCAGATGAGATTAAGAATATTGTGTTTAGAGTCTTGTATCTTAATAAACCACTTTAATTTCTGTTTGTACCTGTTATTCTATTTCAAATTCACATTAATCTTCTACTCAGTGAAATGTACCCATTTATCTAACAAGAGGAAATGTATGTTCCTGGCTATTCATGCAATTATTTGAAAGCAGTGGTGATTTAACTTTTAGGCTGGCAGTAAATACATTTTACTTTGTATTTGCCATTGTTGCCTTAAGTGTCTCTAGACAGTGTTGGGCATGAGAAATTCTCTGCTGTAGAGGAGAAAAATGACTTTATAAACCAGGGGATTATTAATGGCGTTTATATACCCCTTGTCAGTGTCATCTGTTCAGATATAATAATTACTTTATTTCTAATGTTTGCTTTACTGTGTGAACTGAGTTTTAGTTAAGCTTCTGATGATGAGGCCATTTACAAGACACTTCTTGTATATCAGGCAAATGTTTTTACTTATACACAGGATCATTTAACAGGCTTCCAAGGGAAATGATGGAATCACCATCCCTGGAAGTGTTCAGAAAGCATGAAGGTGACACACTTAGTGACATGGTTTAGCAGTGAACTTGGCAGTCCTGGGGTAACAATTGGTCTTGATGATCTTAAAGGTGTTTTCCGACCTAGTTGATTGTATGATCTTTAACATAGACATGCAAGTAATAGCTATAGCTAAAAGTTCAGAAACAAGCCAGAAAACACCCATTTTTGAGTACTGTAATGGCACAAATATATATTGACAAGTGGTAATAGTGGCATAAAGGCTTTCTCTTAAGTACTGTCACTTTTGATTTTACAGGTGTAAATATGATCAAAACCAAGCCTATTGCATCCAGGCTCATTAATCTATGATAATGTTACAGTCTCATTAGCAAGTTAGTTTCAGTTATAGTTTTTAACATATTCCCACACAGTTGCCTTGTATATTTTTGTGTTTCTCTGAGGGTTTGAATATCTTGGTTACCAAAAGACAGAAAATGCAACACAGTAACAGAGAAAATTAAAAGTATTTGGTGTTCACAGCTGGCCTTAGTTGAAGGGAGACCACTGTAAGAAAGCTCATGTTTCTTCTTGCATTAGTCAACATTTTGTATCTGAATTTCTTCAAAGATCTGGTTATTACTGTCAGGTATCACAAGGAAAGAAAAAAAACAACAAACAACCAAATACACCCTTCTGTATTGCTGGTTTTGTTGCATCTCTGTTTCACACCATGCCAACTTGAAGTCCAATCCCAGGATCCCAGTGCTAAAAGTGCCAAGTTCCATTCCCAGATACCCATAGTTTAAATGTAGAGTACATAGAAGGGCTGTCAGAAAGCTGCCAGAGACAAGCTATGGGACAGAAAAAGACAACCAGGGAAAAAAATTGCAAATAGTTTTTCTTGAGTTCTAATTCTTAGAATTACAATGCTAGGGTTCTGATTGATTAATTAATCTTTTTTTTTTCTTTCTGCTGCCGCCACATGAGTGGATGATCCTTTGCACACAGGCTCAGTCGTTGTCTTTGCGCTGGTGACTCAGATCTGCTTTCTCCTATCTAGGACGTATTTGCTGTCATCTCTTCTTGCTCAGTTGTCTCTAAGTGAAATTTGAGTTGATTTTATTCTTTTCTCATTCAGATGCTGTCCAACACCTCTTTTCTGAGTGTATATGGAAAGCTTTATCTCTAGAAGTTAGCATGTTGGCTAATGGACTGAGTGGCGTCTTTGACTCAGTCTCCATAGTAACTCATTGCCAGACCATGACAGGTCTTTAAGGTCACCTCTCTAAGTGGCCTCCCAGAGACCTGTCTCTTCCTTTTGTCCACAGACGTAAGCTCTGTATTTGCATCATCACCATCTTGCATTATGATCACTGCAAAATCACTTTCTCTTGGCTTGACAGGTGCAGTTCTGCCCTTATGATATTCATGTAAAGTAAGGATGACACAATTATCTGTCCAGACAGTCTATTTGGCTGTGTCACACCATGTCCATGAATCACTCCACTGGCTCCTGTGTCTCTATTGCATTAAACTTAAATGCTTGTCTTCATTTTTAAGGCTGTTCCTTAAACAGTCTGAACGTAGTTCATAAAACTTGTGGCTAATATGCAGTAGTTGAGTTCCTTGGCTAATATATACTAAGACAGATTGTGTGAAAAATATGTCATTTTCTCATCAGTGCCATGTTTTCACTTGTGAGTCACAACTTACCTCTTTGTGTCAAAGCCTCTTTGATAACAAAATAGGTGTAAAACACTGAAGGAAACAAGGGAACAATCTTTAATTTCAAACACAAAAAAAGACAAACCCAAAAAAGCACGAGAAAGAAAAGAAAAAAGTGATTTGTTAAAATGGTGCTGAAATCATAGCATTACAAAAACTTTAGGTGGAAGAAACTTCTGGAGGTCATCCAGTCCAAGGTCCCACTCAAAGCACAGATATCCCTAGCATTACACCATGTCAGCCATAAACTTGTCTAGCCAGGTTTTGGAGTTTACACCACCCTTCTGGGTAACCTTGTCTGCGCTGTATTACCCTCCTGGGAGTGTGTCCAGCCTGAAACTTCCGGCCTGAAACTTCCAAGCCATAGTTTGAGGTCATTGTCCCATATTATGCCATCTGTCACTGTCAGGGAGAGTTTGGCTTCGTCATTTTTACAACTTCCCTTCAAGTAGCTGCAAGCTGCTATTAGATCACCATTAACCTCCTTCCTGCAAGACTGAGCAAACCCAACACCCTCCATCTCTTTCCACAGGTCACTTGCTGTAGGCCCTGGGCATCTTGGTTGTTCACTGCTGAGTCTTCCTGAGTTCCTCCACATCTCTTTTGAACTGGGATCCCAAAACTGGATGTGATATTCCAGATGTAGCCTCAGCAGTGGCAAGTAAAGGGGCACTCTTTAATAATAAATATAATAAAATTTATTATAAATAAATAATAAATAATAAGTTCCTCCTGTGATGTCTGCAATCCTTGTAACATAGGCCTGTGTGCAGCCTTCTGCCGCGACAGCACGGTCTTGGCTTATACTCAGCCTGGTCTTCACTGTAACCTCTTAGTCCTTTTTAGCAGAGCTTAAGTAGGAGTACGTTATACCATTGCTTTCTGCCAGCAATTTGCTATCTGTGGCGAACTGTATGATCAGTGTCTTCTTGTCTCTTCATTTATTATGGTGCATTGGGTTATTTTGGTTTGGTTGCTTTAATTCTTGTTGAGTTTCTTTGGAATGTAAAGCAATGAAAAATGTTAGAATACTGTTCCCAAGTATGTTGGTAAGAGTGTTCTTCGTTTCTTCTTTTGTTTTTTTGGGTAAACACTCTGATTTTTTTTTTTTCATTTTCAAAAACGTATTTGCATTATAAAACAAATGAAAAAATGGCCCTTCAAACTTTGTCTCCTTTTCCAAACCTTCAAAACCAGCCTTTTCTTCGTAATTCAGATTTATTCGATTGATTTCATTTAAAAATGAATAAGATGATTGTTAGATTTTATTATAGTCTAGTTGAAGTGTTGGCATCTGTTTTACTCATTTAATACTTATTATATGCTTTTTTGATGTTGGAATAGAATAGTGCATGTATGACAGTTAATGCCCAACAGTAATTTCTTTTAATCACCTGGGCAATTGTGCATGAATGCTGTTGGCCCTACTGGGATGAAGAGAATTTCATGCCCTTTCAGTTCTGTAAGCCTTTGTAAGCATGTTAAGGATGTCAGAGTATTTCTGTCACTCCCTGTGCCTTGGACATTCAGCAGTTCGAAGTTCACACCTGTAATGGATTAACACAATAGTGATACTGTTGAGCTGTGCTAATATGAATACAAGTAGACATTGATATTAATGTAATGGCACCACAGTGCTTTGTACGAATTCTTTCTATTTATTTGCTTACCTCCAGAATCTATGCATAGCAAAGACATAACTTTCTGTGCTTCTGTGGCAGATGATGTGTCAAAACCCCACTGCTTAGCAGAGTAAATTCAAGGAAGTGCAAAGAGCAGATCTTCAGGCATCCCTATCTCTCCTGCAGGTGGATTGGCAAAAATCTTTTTGAAAATACATAAATAATCTTAAGAATGATAGGATTAGAAATAAAGAAGAACAAGAAGATCTCTCATTTTACAGTGTGTCTTACTACACTAGCTTTTTCTCATATCTGTGATCTTACTGCAAATAACTTACTGTTCACTTATGTATTTAAATAACTACCTTATTCAAATTATTGTGCATTTTTTCACATTATTTTTAACTCTTTGAATCTATTTGAAACATTCTGTGGAAGCATTCATACTGATCTATGCTGAATCACCGTGAGGCTGATCAGATGGGAGAGGCATGATGTTAGTCATCCTATTTAACACTGGCACAAAGCAAGCCTTTCTGCCACTCGTATTTCAGTCACATGCATAAAACTTACTGTAGGTGCGGCTCAGCCAGTTATTGTCACCCAATATTTAGAAGTTTGTGGTGAACATCAAAGGAAACGAACTTCACTGAAATTAATACTCCTAAAAATCTTACAGTTTTTTTGTAGTATGTACCATTTATTTTTTTGTTCTTTGAATGTAAGCCACCTCTGGGGATCAGAGCTAGTGGTAAATTACTGTTTTGGCTTTAAAGTTACTTCCAATTATATGAGCTGGTATACCTCCCTAAAAGTCACCAGAAGTTATGTATATGTAATTACTACTTTATATTTCAGTGTAATAGCTTGGGTATTAAAATGCAGTTCATGAGGGCAATTTTGATTGCCCGCAATCACAACATCTAAGATTGTTTCTGTAGATCTGAAGAGTTCTGCTTGCTGTAGACATTCTTCTGCTATCATTTCCACATTGTTTATGAACTAACGCACTAGAAAAATCTGATAGTGCACATTAATTTTCTAGGTTTGCTTTGTATATCCTGTATTGTGACAGTAATTCATAATGGTGTATGTTTGATTTGTTGGGATTTTTTAATAAAAAAATAAGCTAATTTTCCTGTTGTATAAGGGTCTTGAATTTTTAATAGCATTTTATTCTATATTTGATGCAATGTGCCTTCACTCTCCTTGTAGACTTATGTTTTTTTAAGTCTATTCTGGAGCCTCTCAAATTTATTGAAGTTCTTTCTGCAAACTGTTGGCTAATATGAGGCATGAGCAGACTTTTCCTCTGTTTGGATTTGTGCTTTACAAAGCAAACTAACGAAATTAGCAATGTTGCAGGACAGTTAAAAAATGCTTACTAGTTACGTATCAATTTAAAACGTATGAAATTTGACATTTTTAATAAACCTATTCACTATAAATGTTGCCAAGGATAAAAAGATCTGATATTATTTATCATAATTTTTGGTTGATTCTTTTTTTCAAGTATATCTAATTCTTGTTCATCCATACAAAACCCACTGAATACTAACCATCCCAAATCTATACAGA
>JBCJKH010000289.1:0-13016 GCA_039877255.1 Loriculus beryllinus
TCTGTGACAGTCCGGGAATCAGGGCAGTGCTCATCCAGCAAATCTCTCCTCGAGCAGCAACTACTCAATGGTGCAGCACTGGGAGAGGGACCAGAGGACCGGGGCTGGCTCTGCCTCCCCTTCGGGACAGAAACCTGGTGCTGGGCAGCACCTACACATGGCTTGCACTGGAACAGCTCCACCAACATTCACAGCACCATCATACGCAGTCCAACTCCAAGAGCCTCTGATCTCTGATGCAAGCTTGAGGTGTATGCAGAATAACCTGGCTCTAGCACAGAATTAGAGAGCAGAAAGGTGGAAAGTGTATTTCACAGATCCAAGCTGCATGAATTAATTGCTGAAGGCCCTGCTAAACTAAATGGGCCCACTGCCATGCAACCAAGCAGACAGCTGGAACAGCTACCAAACACTGCTCATCAGCTCCTCACCAGTGAATCCTTCCATCCCCTTTTTCCTTCCCATATCAATGCCTTCCACCATAACAAGGCCTCCTGCCCACTGCCCAAACTCTCACTGACACTTTGCTCTTTCATTATTACCTTTAACAATTCAGTTGCTTCCATTTCAAGGGAAACGCTCTGGGAACTGCTACAGCCCAGAGGACACATTCATGCTCTCCATCAATGTGCTTTAGGGTTGCAGGCACCTCAAGCCCAGCTGACTCTCCCTATCAGCACGCCCCTGCCACAGCATCCATCCATTGCCATCAGCTTCCACTTGGTTATTCCCTTTCACCTTTGCAAACCTGAACAGGGCATTTAAATATTGCTGAGAAACTGCAAGTCATGGGAAGCATTTCAAGGGTTTTAAGTTACTCCCTCAAATGGTGGGAGAAGAACAACGAAGTGGTCATTTCCTTCCTCAGTGCATCCATTCAGTTCTTCGTTCTAAAGCACATTGGTTTTTGTCTTACAGCTTCACTACTCTACAAAGATGATGTATTCCTTCCTATTACATTCTATTTCTCAAACGTGAAATGGCTCCAACCCTGACTTGCTCAGTAAAACACAAAGTCAAGTTATTCAAACACTTTCAGAAAGACCATAGTCCTCCTTGTTTCATTACAGCGTGCGTGCCCTGGAAACAGCGTTACACAAACTGCTACAGCCAGAGCACAGGAAGCCTCCAAACACACAGCATCAAACCCAAAGCCACGCAACAATCTGCCATCAAAAACCATTCCTCACCTTGTTTGCGCCATCCCTAACAGGAGCTAGCATCAGCCCTTTGCTTGCCCAGGAGCACTCGCTCCATCCCTTGGCCTCCTCCCAGCTCAGCCTCCAGCTGCCCAGCACAAAATGTGTCTCTGACCAGCACAACCCTTACAGCCTGCACTGGACACTCCTCTGCATTGCCAGGTTAGAGAGAAATCACTGCAAGGCAGAGCGGGCATTTCTGGACACCACTTGCAAACCCCAGTGCAGAGCTTAGCCAGGACCAACAGATGAACCGCCAGCAAAGGGAAGGTGGACTCAAGGTGCCACACTTCAAATCAGGGGGTTACCGGCTCCTGCAGTGGCTACAAATGCTTCTCCAAGTCTGACAGAAACCACTCCTTTAATCAAAGACAGCAACGAAACCTCCTTCAGAACAAGCCTGAAGAGGTCAAAGTCATTTCATAGTCACCAAGCACCCATTGCACTTGCTTCAGCTCATGCCACTACAGGACTACTTGTTCTTGCTCTCCTTCCACCACACGCATACAAGTCCCATTAAGCATCAGCAAAGCCCTTGACATCTCTCATCACATTCCCAATAGGCTGAGATCTTTCTCCAGAAGTCTTTCCAGCAAATAAAATGGTCCCAAAATAATACTGCCTGCTATTTAGACAGAGCCGTCCTCGCCTGGGATCTCTTCTGAACACACTTCAGCTGCAGCATAAGCAACAGCATCCTCTGCAGACAGATTTGAGTCTGACACAAACACGGGTATTTTTTAGAGAGAAACGTGCCTCAGGTCTCTCACCAATATGTACATATGAAGCTAAACCACAACTTCTCAGCTGCTTCTGGGTAATACACGGTGGTAACTTGGAACTAAAGCGATTTTACAGTTACGAATGATGTGTAAAAGCATAGAGGTGTCACTTACTGTCAGATGATCCCGTTTCCGTTACGTCGGGAGAGGATGCAAGGTATCCCAGCAGTCTTCCCTGGATATCCTCTAGTCTTGCTCCGGATGATCGCACGCAGACAGAGCGGCAGCAAGGCTGAGGGAACACAAACAAGCATTGACAACATTAGCCCAGCAACAGCATTGCTGGAGTGGCCTAAATCCATTTGCTGGCACAAGGCAGCATCATCAAAGCTCTTGGAAACATCAGGGAGTGCCCAAAAGATGCAAACGTGTTGGAGGATGTGCTGGCACCCTGAGAAACGGCTCCAGACTTGGTTGTTTCTCCCTGCTTTCCTGTGTGCCCTTCAGTTACTGCCTGTGGAGGAATGGGGTCACCGGCACGCTCCTTGCACTGCAGCACAGGACGGCCGATGCCCGCGGAGCTGACTCAAACCTGAGGCTGAAAAGGGCTCCTCAGTATTTACTGGTGGCAGCTGCTTTCCAAGGAAACATAGAGGGGGGTTAAGTAACAAGAGCCAATTGGAAACCCCACAGAAGCAGGGCCACGGCTGCTGTTCCCGGTGCCCGGGGAGGAAAACAGGCACCGACCACCGACATCATTCCAGAAACGCTCTAAGGGAAGAGATGGGAAAAGCCCCAGAGCAGGGATTGACAAGGGCACACCTGAGTCTGCCTCTGCTCTACAGCCCCGAGAGGAAGGGTTTGCAGCACTGCCCCTGCTGAGGCAGTGAGGGCCATGTTCAACAGACCAGGCTTGCCTCATCCTCTCTGACCAAAGGGTTTCTGATCCATGCTACAAGGGCTCAAGGCTCTTACGGACAGACACCAACCTCTCATGCTCGCATGCTCTGACACCAGCTCCGACCATATGGGGGGGACTTGCAGCCCCAGCAGCTAAAGGAGCTGTGGGCAGGGAACACAACTGGTTCAACAGCATGGCTGAGCTAAACACATTCAGGAAACCACCTTGCTCCACAGCAGCCCCAGCAGCAGGGATTATTCACGTGTAACTCAACTACAGTTACACTCAACAGGACGAGGCTTCTGTAAAACCCTCACTGTGGAGACCAGGAAAGGGATTGCTCGGCCCATGCAGGAACTCCATCAGGATCCTCCAACACTTCCTCAGCCTAAAACCAGTCCCATCTCTCAGACAATCCATAACATCCACCAGCTTCCAGCCTGCACCCAGACAGGCCTTGCTGTCTGCTGCACATCCTGAAGCAAGATTTGTCCTTAAGCCCTCGTTAGCTTCCAAAATAGCATCAAAACCCTCCCTTTGAGAACAGCAGTGCCCACACACCTTCCTCCCTCAGCCAGCAGACACCACAAAGGGAAAGCAGGAAAGGCATTTAAGGATGGGATGCTGGGAATAACAAGACTTGGTAAGAAGCACCTGCAGAACATATGAAGGAAAGGAGGGACATTAATGCCAGTAATGCCCAATGTGAGCAAGCAACATCTCTGCCTCCCCGGACCTTTCATTACAAGCACCGCAGCTCCCAGCAGGCATCTCCCTGATGCTTGCACCAGCAGGGACCTTGCAAGTCCCGGCCATGACCCAGCAGCTCCGTGCCTCAGTTTCCCCTCTCACTGACAGAGCAAGGGGGCTCAGGGCAGCTGAGATCAGCTGGGGGTGAAACCTCATCAGCCCTATGGCCCAGGCACTTGTTTCTACAACACCTGGCTACCCCATGAATCATTCTCTTTGTTTTGGGCTATCAGAGCCCGGGGCAGAAGCTGAGGGAAAGCAGAGGAGGCACAGGGCTCATGGAAAGGGCTCAGGCTCAGTTCCTCTACAGACTCAGGGGGAAACTCTAGTTGTGCTCTCTGTCTGCTCTGGGCTTATTTCTCCTCCTTGCAAATGGCAACAGTGACACCAGCCACTCACATGAGATGCTTTGAAACACAACATCACAGTTAGATACAGCTCCTATTACTGCTGCATGCTCTAAACGAGGCACAATTCGAAGAATACACAGATTATTTAAAGAAGAGGTAGAGCAAAAGGGGTTTTGGGGCCAGCAAGCCAGTGCTGAGCAACAACCACACGCATGGAGCCCAGTGTCATTGGTTTAGACTCCTCCATGTTTCAGTGCAAGGAACAGGGATCACTAAGCAAAGCACAAAGCAACTCTTATCAAAGACACAACATGCAGTTGGTCATGGCCTGGTGCTAATGCAAGCATCACTCACACCAACAACAGGCAGCACAAGCAGGCTCTAAAGCACAGCAAGCAGCTTCTCTAAAGCACACAACCTGCTGGCTGTGCACTGCACAGGGCACAGACAAACTCTGCTCCCAGAAGGGCACCATCACTGGGTACCCTCAGGAATCAGTAACAGTTCAGAGCTCCAAGACCTTCAGCAAGGAGCCAGCTTTCTTCCTGCATCCCACTCCAAGGGCAGCAGGCAAATTCCTTCCGGTTTTCCTCACCTCCTTTCCCTGCCAGGCTGTTGGTCCTAGTCCCCAGGGAAGAAGGCAGCACTAAACTCTGCCTCAGAAGCACACGGAAGGCTCAAGGCAGCAACTGGAGAAGTTCACAGCCATCAGCAGAGCCCAGCACTCCAACAAAACCACAACTGCTCCTTTCCAAAGCAAAGCCAAACTCAACTCATCCTTTCCACCTCAGGAAAACACATCGGAATGAACCCACCTCCCTGCACACCTTCCTCTGCAAGCCCAGCCCTCTCAGAGCAATCAAGAGCCTCCGAGAACCTGCTGGTGCTGGTGAGGGTAACCAAGCCCACCTGGGAGCACGCTGCTCCCACTCACCTCGCTGCTCACGCTGGAGCTGAAGCCACCACCAAGAACGCAGCGGGTGGATGGGGACTTACGGAAATGTCAATTCCTGCACACGGGGCCCTCCGGAACGGTGCCACCAGCATCCAAGGCCATCCCCGTGCACAGAGCGCACCCAGAAACAGGCTCCCCGCGAGCGAACGGGAGCTCGCCGGGGCCGCCCCGGCTCCCATCGCCCGCCCGCTCATCCTCCAGAGCGCGGCATCCCGCAGCCCCGGCACCCACAGCCGCCGTTCCCGTGCCCCCCGGTGCCTCTCTCCTATCCCCCCTCCTATCCTCTCCCGGCCTTTCTCCAGCCAAAGCCCCGCAGCGCCGGTTCCACACCGACTCCCACCCGCCCCGCTCCTCTCTTCCCGTTTAACCCCGCCTCTGGCTCTCGGCAGCGGCTTCTCCCCGCGCCGGGACCTTCCACCGGGACGCAGATCGCCCTCTAGCGTCAGCCGGAGCCCGGTGCAGCCGGGTCCTGGTGCTGAGCGGCAAAAGGCAGGACCCGGTCTGCGTTTGAGCCCCAGCATCAGCCCAATGAGGGCTCCTGGTGAGACTTCCATGCACGGCACTCCGCTTCTAAACCCGGAGCCTGGCTTTGGGTAACTCGAGTGCTGTTTGTGCCCCACAACTGACCGCATCAGCCGGGCTCCAGACTCCATCCAACACGTGCGGCTCGGCCTCCATTGCTGAGCCCCAAACCCGGCTTTACCGACCGCGGTGTCCAGCCCCCAACCCGCAGGACTCGGTCTCCGTGTCCGAACCCGAAGCGGCCCCGCTCGGTTTCCAGACTCCGACGCTCAGGACTTCATTGCCCAGCTGCGAGCGCGGCCCCAGCCCAGGCTCAGCCCTCGGGCTCCGCTCTCGGGATTCGGCCGCGTGTGCCGGAACCCGGGTGCCCTCCCCGGCCTCGGGCCCGCAGAACCGGAACCCGGGTGCCCTCCCCGGCCTCGGGCCCGCAGAACCGGGACCGCCCGCACTCACCGAGCCGCAAGGAGCCGCCGGAGCCACGCCCCGGCTTACCCCGCCCTCGCCTTTTATAGGCATCGCCCGGCGCCCCACCCCGTGTGGCTCCGCCCACAACCGACATCGCCCAGCCCCTAATCACACAGGCCACGCCCCTCACGACGAGCCCCCCCCCCCCCCCCAGGTCTTGTCGCCCGCCCGCTGATCCCCGAACAGCGGCATCCCGCTGCCCCATCATCCGCAGCCGCCATCCCCGTGCACGTAGGAGCGTCTGATCTCTCCCTCCCTGCCTTCCTCCCCGGGCAGAACGCGCGGAGCTGGGGGGAAAGCTCCAGCCAAAGCCCCGCAGCGCCGGTTCCACACCGGTTCCCACCAGCATCGCTCCTCTCTTCCCGTTTAACCCCGTCTGTGGCTCTCGGCAGCGGCTTCTCCCTTCCACCGGGATCCTTCCCCTCCCCTCGCGTCAGCCGGAGCCCCCCGAGGCCGGTTCTGGGCAATGACCCCCGTATGGAGCGCCCCGAGCAGCAAAGCCGGGGGCAGCCCCAGCCCCAGAAACCAGCTTCCTAAGTGCAAATGTCCAAACCTTGCTCGTAAGCCTAATGTGATAGGACAAAAACCAGGAGCTGGGCATCACCTACACACCTCTAGAACAGTGCCACCAACGTGGACATCCTCCCTTACTTACCCATCTAAAACTCCAGTTCGTTATGTAAAGCCTGCTTGAACAGCACTCTCTGGTGACCCAGAAACCAGCTCCCTATGTAAAAAAGTCCAGACCCTGCTCCTGGCCATAAAGGAACATACAAAGACCACGTACTATAACCTGGACCATACAGGCTGTTGTTTCACCTGCTGGCTCCTGCCATGGAATCAGGTGGAAAAGCATTAGTGGATACCTGTGTTGGTGGCACTGCTCCAGAGCTCACCATGTACAGGTGATGCCCAGCAAGACATTTATGTCTTTGCACATTGCGTGTAGGACCTTTGCAACACTTCATTTACAAGTAGTGACATAACAAGGTTAACATGGTCCTTTCTGCTGCAAACATACTCCCTCCCTTTCCCCCAAGGCACATAGGTTACCGTTGAATACAACTAGCAGCACATACTTCAGATTCCATATTGAGCTTCATGCAGATGTAGACTGGAAAAAAGGAAAAGAAAATATAGGTGGATTACTTATTTTTCTTACATCTGCTTTACGGTGTCCAATTTCTCACGCTCTGAAGACGTGCAAAGTAAGACAGAGCATAGGTGTATTGATGGACAAAATCTACCTTCAAAACTTGCAGATGGTGTTCATCCTGAGGTATTGTCTCTTTGAATGTCATTATAGTTGCTTCTTTGTTCTATTATATGAGTTCTCCAAAGGGCAAACAGCATTCTATTGTGGCTGTCCAGTATGGAGCACCCCTGATGGTCAAAAACGGAGCTGAAAAGTCGATTCCTTCAGTCCTGTGTCATGGGAAAAGTGGGAACAACACTGATTTGGTGAGAGGAGCAGAAACAAGATGCATCAAAGACAGGACCACCTGGAAGGCAACGAGATGTGGTCATTCCTGCAGGTATTGGTGTCTTGGGAGGTTACGCAGGTTAACTTAAGCGGCGTTGGTGCTGAAGTCCATCGCCAGTCAAGCCAATAGTCCTCATGGTAACTTGCTATAGTCTTTATTTCAGAAATGCTCTTCTTCAAGGACTGGAAAACTTGGATTTCAGGAGGATATCATTGTAACTTGTGCAGGGGCAGCCGTGCATAGGATGATCTGCAAGGAAGCTCAAATTAAGCAGTAACCTCACAGTGAGTGTGCATCAGTAGGCGACAGATTCTCTTTAATAAGACTTTCCAGCTTTGGACTTTAAAAACATAATCCAAATATATGCAGCCATCAAACTTTTGGGGCCCTATACACCATCTCTGATGCTGGCTAACAGCAATGTGCTTAGCAGGAAACACAACGCTGTGCAAGTCTCCCTGGGGCCCTTGCTGTATGGGAAAACCCTCTGTAGATCCACATCTCAGCTCTGCATGGCTTGTGCTTGCACAGGCTGCTGCTTTGTCTGTGAACAGATAAAGCTCACAATTGAAGCTCACAATTGAAGCTCACAGCAGCTTCAAATCCCTGCCTGGGCTTCTGGTAAACCAGAGAAGGTGTTTCCTTTCCCTGGGTGTTTAGGCTGAGGCCATAGCTCTAGGTAGGCAGGCAGCAGAGTTAATGCAGTCCCTCTTCTAGCTGTAATGGCTATAAATCTCAGCCGACACCTTAGCCAAGTGAAGGTGGTCCATGCCACTGAGTATGTGGGAGGTAGAGTTTCAGGTACACTGATATATTAACTAAAAAAGATAAGGACTCATTACTGTTTGAGTTAATGCTGCATATTTGGAAATGCTGGAGTGGTTTCCTTTGCTTTGGGACAGAAGCAGAAAGCTCATTTATGAGCTGTTTTCCTTCCCTCACCTATTTTACCCCTAATGTTTAAAATCCAAGCTCTTTTAAAAGAAGTTTTGCATGAAAACAGGCTAAGAACACTGGGGCTGTTCAGCCTGGAGAAGAGAAGGCTGAGTGAAGACCTCAGAGCAGCTTCCAGTATCTGAAGGGGGCTACAAGGATGCTGGAGAGGAACTCTTCATCAGGGACTGTAGCAATGGACAAGGGGTGATGGGTTCAAACTGACAGAGGAGAGATTGAGATGAACTAAATGATCTTGAGGTTCTTTCCAAGAGGGGAAGTTAGGTTATCTCTAAGGAGATTCTTTACTGTGAGGGTGCTGAGGCGCTGGCACAGGGTGCCCAGAGAAGCTGCAGCTGCTCCGTCCCTGTCAGTGTTCAAGGCCAGGTTGGATGGGGCTTGGGTGCCATGGTTCAGTGTGAGGTGTCCCTGCCCATCGCAGGGGGGTTGGAACTGGTCGATCTTAAGGTCCTATCCAACACAAACCATTCTGTGATTCTATAAACAGACCGTATACATGAGGGAAAGGGGTAGGATTGTATTTTGAACTACATAACATATGATGGTGGGCACAAAGCGACGCTCCTTGTGGTCAAACACAGCAGCAAGAAGCCGGCTCAGCCCAGACAGCTCCGGCAGCCCCGACACCAGTCTCTTATTTACCCACCTAAACCTGCATCTCTGTAATGCCTCTCTGGACAGCATTCAGGTGACCCAGACACCAGCTCCCTAAGTCCCAGCATCCAGCCCCTGCTCCTAAGCCTAAGGTGCCAGGACAGAAAGCTGGTGATGGGCATCAGCTACACATGGTGCCCTCCACATCAGTGCCACCAACATGGATATCCTCACTTACTTACTTACATAAAAGTCCATTACTGCCTACGCAGAGTGCACTGTCAGTGCTCCAGAAATCAGCTCCCAAAGTCAAACATCCATCCCCGGACATGCATTGTCAGAAAGCTTGTGCTGGTTGTTGAAAGTATTTAAAAGCAGAGACAAACCACAGAATAAAGAGGCTTTTTTTCAGGGTAGGGTGAAAAAAGATTGTTTATTTTTGCAGACAGCAAAATTCAAGTTCAAATCTGGGCACTGCTCAGCAGGTACTGGTGGGAAGAAGGCACTTGGTTACTTTGAACACATTGGGATGACAGGGAGGCAGCTCTCAGTGTTTAGTGAGGTGCTGGGGGGCATAATGCTCCTCTCAGCCAGGAGTTTGAGCGCAGTAATATATGAACAAGTTCTGGTGAAGGTCGAAATGAAAGAAGGGATCAAGTGGGATAAGGCCCACCTGTGACATTTAGCATAGGCAGAATCCCAAAAGGAGCATCTGCAGATAACTTTGAAGACAGCAAAACCCCTCACCATCCTGTTGCTCCTGGGAAAGAGGAGCATGCCATTAAGGACCATGCAAAAAGAAAGCAAGTTGCTGAGCATTTGAATGTGTCATAAACTCACTCGGTCCTCTCAGCACAGAAGTACCAAGAGAAGTAAAAAGATGGGATAATGTTGAAAAAGGTTTGCTAAAGAACAGTGGACGTTGTAGCCACAAAACTCCTCCTAGGACACTGAGGGATACTGAGGGCTTTTGAGAACTAAAGATACCCATTTGTCCTGCCACACTGGAAGGGTTTCTTGCTTCTCTGATAAGCTCTCCTAGAATGACAGTATGTACACAAGTCATGGCTTGGTGTGTGCAAAGCTTTACAGAAGTACATTGTATGGCTCTGTATCCTGCTTTGATCTTGGCTTTAATTAGCACCATAAATGTAAGATACACAACTTTTCATCATGAAAATCACAAAAGAGCTCTGGATTTTGGCTAGAAAGGAGGACCCAGAGGCAGCTGTTCTGGGCCAACTCATTGTTGCTAGCAACCATACAGGGGGAAGAAAATAAAACAGGGGATATCAGGGGGTGTATAGTGCTGAGAGGAAGACGTGCATCCCTTCATTCAACATATCCACCTAATGAACCTGTCGAAGAAGCTGGGCTGAGAGAGGCTGTCATAGTCCTTCTCCCGGAAGATGGCTGCCCGGTCCCCAAGGCCAAGCTTCAGCAGGACATCCATGTCTACATCACTCCCAAGAGCCACTACGGTGGGCATGACGTCTTGCTTCTTCATGGAGTTGATGGCCTCTTCGAGGTTCTTGCTTCCTGTGATGCCATCAGTGATGAAGACGAAGGAGAGCTCAGCATTGCGCCGCGCGAGTCGCTGCCCATCTCCTGGGCTGAGCACGATGTTGTTGACGGCGTGTATGATGGCTGACCCGATGTTGGAGGATGAGTCCAGGTATTTGATCTGTGCCAGGGCGTTGGAGATTTCCGTCAGGTTGTAGGTCAATGGGAAGACCACATTCTGGTCCCTCTCACTGCCGTACTGCAGCAGGGCAACCCGGGCATTCATGTTGTCGCTGTTGCTATTGGCCAGGGTAAGCTGTCGGGCCACCTCCTCCACAAAGCGATGGGCCCTGTGGAAATTCTGCTCCCCAATCCTTTCAGAGCCGTCCAGCAAGAAGACAACGTCAACGGGGCGCTGTGTGCACTGGGCCACTGCAAGCTCTGCAGGAGAAAGAAGACAAGAGTTGGGAGCATAAAGCCTACAGGCTAAGGTTGGGCTTGCCTTGGGCAGTTTGGCCTTGGAGATGCATCCATGCATCTTTGGCCAGCCCCGCTCTGCTGTCTTTGCAGCTGATAATGTAGGTTTTCTTCTGATGCCCTCAGCTTCTGGGCATTAGGTCTTAATGAATCTTAATTCTGGGGCCTCTGACAGACCTCCATGCACAGGTCTGTGCATTTCAGTCCCTAAATTATATCTACCTTCTTACAACAGTTCCCATCTGTGAGAGGAACATCCAGAGATTAGTGGCAGGCACTGTCTGCAAACCTCTTGGTTACTTCTTGAGTGGCTTACCTTCGGACTCCTTCTTCACACACAGATTTGGAGGATGAAAGCTGTTTCCATACCCTTCACCCAAATTGGTTTAACCAGGAATTACTAATTCCAGAAAATCTCATAAGGGTTGAGTCGTATGACTGAAAACAAGACTACCTTTGTCAGTGTGCCTGTTCGTATCAAAGCGGCCTTTGCGATATATAACAGATGAATAGTTGAGTGAACCACAGGGGACCATTATTGTTCTGCCACTCAGAACACAACCTGTCCACAAAGCTGGCATGTGGGCATACAAATAGGGAGTCAGCTATTAGGGACCATTATTTCATCCCTTTGCAGTAGTTACGTGTATTGCACTTAGTGTTCCTCTGCATGCCTGCTTCTCCAAGAAACACTTCCACTTCCTTCTTTTGTGTTTCCTCCCCTGTTGAAAGCATCACTTAGGAACACAAGTACAACAGCACCATTGATTTGTGATGTACCTACTGTGGCTGGCCACCCTCTGAACTGGCAGCAGGGCAATGGCCATATCACTGCCAAGCAGTTCTAGGGCTCAAGACTGAATCTCAAAGTCCTGGAGTCAATGTCATTATGTTTTGCATGACTGGCAAAGAATAGGAGACTCTGGAACAGCCCCAGCTTGAACACCCGTTTCTAGCAACAGGGAGTAACTTTTGGGATAGGAATATCACATTGGGTTGAATATCTGCTGATTGAGCAAATCCAGCTTGACAAAGTGTTCCTCAGTGCTCAACGCTGCTATGCTTGGATTCAGCATGAGGGGTGCTGAACCAGTCTCATTCCTTCTATGAGCTGAGCAACAAATGATTTAGTACATGAGTACTATGTGTGCAGTCAATGTTATCAAAGGCACATTTTAAGCAAAATAGATACATGTGCTCTTGAAACTACAGAGACAGCGTCCAATGGGAATCCAACAGCACAAGGCAGTGTAGCAGAAGCTTTGATAGTGCATATCATTGAGCTCACAGATTATTTGCACCACTTCTATCCATAATAAAAGTCAAACCTGATGCAGGAACTTGCTGGTACACGTGGTTTAACCTTCCTTGTTGGACATAGCAAAGTCCATAGTTGTTCTGTATCGTGTTCCCTGACCTTGTAGACTTGCATTTCTCCATAGCCCACACTGTATTACATATCTACAATGACATGTCTTGAATGGTACTTACTGTACATTGTCTTACTGTGAATGACAGGCTTGTGCCATGCCAGCTCTGACTGCTGTAGAAACCAATCTCCAAGCAATGTTTTTCCTCCCAGCCTTTTTTGAATATCCAAATTCATCTGCAACACTCCACTCCTTCAAAGCAATAAAGGTGCATACTCACCTCTGCCCAACCTTCCTTAAGAAATGGGGTATAAAGGTACATTGGTGCTGCAGTTCCCCGTATGCAGGTGCTGCTGCCACAAAGATACTTGGCCTTGGAAGTGCCTGAGCAACTGGTCCTCACCTGATCTGTGCAGCCATGGAAGGGGAAAGGCAGACAAGAAGGCATGGCCCTTCCGACTACACAGTCTGATACCTGCATAGGGGTCTGCAAAAGCCAGTGGAAGCAAGCGGGTGGAAGTTAGGGCTGTATATAATGTTGGAGAAGTGTTACACCAGTTTTCACCCCCAGTGTTTGTCTACATGTAGTTATGTTTCTGGAGAAGACAAGCCTCCTTCATGACTTGAAGCAAGCCTTATAAGCTCCTAGTTAAGCTGACTGCAGCTGAGAGCAGCATCACTCCATGGAGTGATGGGACCCCTTCCACTAGAGCAGGGTGCTCCAAGCCCCTGTGTCCAACCTGGCCTTGAACACTGCCAGGGATGGGGCA
>JBCJKH010000292.1:0-19974 GCA_039877255.1 Loriculus beryllinus
GGGGGTCAGGGAAGGAGCACCTGCTTGGTTCTGAGTTACTGTCTGGGCTTAAACCACAACAGCAGTGTAGACAAGCTCTGTTGGTGATGGTTGGTGAGCTACACAGCCTGTCTGAGCTTCAGTCCACCTTCCTGTTGGGAAGAAGGGGTACTACTTTGTATTTCCATATAACCAGGCCTTGTCCGTGAGCAGCTAATAACTGTCAGGACATCAAAATACAGGCTGTGCCAGGCACGACCTGTTTTACCCTCATGGAACTGGCCAGTTGCACTCACGATCCTAAAAGGCAAAGGAATTTTCCCCTTGTCCACTGGAGTTGTGATAGGATTGTGGAGCTGAGTGGCAGTTCATGAGAAGCAGTGGAACCCCACGTCTGTGGGGAGATAGAGCTGTTTGCAAGCAGAGGTGCTGCTGCACCACTCTTCATGGATGTGTGCCCACACTTAGCACTGAGCTGCAAAGAAAATCAAACAGAAAAGGTTGGCCTGGGACAATCCAGTGCCTTTCCCTGATGCTGTGATAAGGCACAGGATCAATATTTAGTCCAATGTGATCTGTAGCATGACTCTTCTTCAGACAAAGTCACATTGAGATACACCATTGGAGTTAGGAGGCCTGAGGAGGGACTGACTGTAAAGTATTAAGACAACAATAAGAGGCAATTTAGACTTTTAATAGATCACTTAAAGCAGGGAAGGCAGCTGTCCAAGCAACCTTAAAACTTTCAGTGGACGGAGCCAAAGATTTCGGGATCTCAAGTATCTGCTTGAGCTGTGATTAAGTGAAGCAGTTAAACTTGTGATACCCTAAAGTAAGTAAATAGTACAGTGGCAGCTAGCAAAAATACTGGTGTGCTTTCTGTCACTCACACACTTGTGTTTGTGTTGGACTGATCTTTTTGATAACATCACCTTTTACACCGTGGGAGTCCTCCGCATGAGAAGCTACGTGGTCAGCTTATCAGCAGAGTGACTCAGCTGGCTGGCTGGCTGGCTGGAAAGGCTTCATGTGACAGGTCTGTGTAATCAGTGACAGCCGAGGGGAAGCCTTGGCTTGGCACAGCTGATCTGGGTCCCAGCAGAGAATGACGGAACTGAGATCATGGTATCCACAGGAGTCAAAAGGTTGGCTGGAGAAGAGTATACAGACACGGTGTTCCCTTCCACAGAAACAAACACATGGCTCTCACAGCGTTAGCACACTGCTTAAACTTCCTGGATTATCTCTGAGAGGAAAAAGAGAATACCTCAAACAGGGGATATGGATTTATCAATTGCACCTTACGTGAAAGCTTGGCAGCTGGGAAGTGCTGGTGTCCCACAGTTGCAGCCCTCCCACGTGGTACTGCTGCTGGAAATGGTCTAGAGTTTCTCAGCCCTCCTAGTTACAGAACTTGAAGGAGGAAGAGTAATGATACGTATTGTATATAGGATACTATTTCCATTATTGGAGGCTGTTGTGAATTAGCAAAATGAAGAGCCTGTGTAGAAGGCTTGGAGTGAAAAGGAATATATATCTCTGTAAAACTGGGACTCCATTTCGCTTTATTTAATTTGTGAGCAAGATCTGTAGCTCTCATTTGTTTGCTGTTGGATGTTTTCCTGTACCTTGGCTGTTGCTAGTGTTTGTTTAGAATTGTTCTGCCATAGCACTGGAGACATGATTTGGATGTATTCAATGCAGAGTGAGGAAGTGGAGCAGAGCTGTCCCTTGGAATTGTAACAATTTTGAGCCCTAGCTAGTGATACTAAATACTGAAATTCCTTTGGTGTTTAGTGAAAGTAAAAGAAAACTTACATATTTTTTCTTCAAGGAAGTGACAGCCAAATATTCCCACCTCACTATGGGCAACCCCATGAATTCTCAATTGCTCCCCAAAGATATCTGTGGGGAGGTAATCGATTCTAGCTCCCAGGAATGTTTGCATTTTGAAAAGTATCTATCTGCTAGAAGAGAGGTCTGATTGGTAATTCCTCATGTATCTTCTTTGGCTTTGTATCTTGCTAGGTCTTTTAAGAATCAGTGTGTGGATAATTGCAAAATTAATGTGGAGGGGAAAAGAGACAAGATGCAGGTCTGTGGTCTTTCATACATTTGTAAGGGGAAAACAGGTCCCATTGCTGACTGGCAGCATGAAGAATATGCAAAGTGCTATTGGGAAGAAGAGTGTATATGTGTGCAGCATATGAAGTGCCTCAGCATATGATTAACCTCACTGGGTATGTAGTAAATAGTAGATAACTGTGATCAAAAAAGTATTCATGTGATTCATCAAACTGAGCAACTGTGCATTTTGCAGTGAAGCAGGAGGTCAATCCTGAAATCTAGGGCAAGTAGAGCAATAGGAAATTGCAGGGACTAAGAAATTAATCATACCGTTGGACTGCTTCCATCTGGTTTTGAAAGACAGAGTCAGTACAGTGCTAGTGAGGATGCTTCACGGCAACACATCAGGAATTAATTTTTTCAGCAAATCTTCAGCTATCATTTGCAGTAACACAGGCTTATAAAAATGTAATCTAATTTCTCGAGAATAAATCACGTAGGACAAGAAGTGTGAAAGTGTTTTTTAATGTGTGTATCTGAGGGGAGGTGGGGAAAGAGTGAGTTTGGGAGAAACAGTGAAAATCTGAGAGGAAAGAAACATTAACGATATGAAACCTGGAAGGCATAAATGGCCATCCGGTTAAACTGTGCAGGTAATTGTCTTTGAAAAATCAGTTTGCAGTTGAGAAACTTCTAAGTTTTTATGATCTTTGGAGGCATAATCTTGTTTAACATGTCTGTCCATCTTCATCAGCATGGGTCAGAGGAGCACTGACTTAAAGTATTGTTGAATTGATGCTCTGAACACTACTCCCATATATCACGAGTACATAACTATGGGTAGTGAATTTGCCAGTGAATTCTGTTTTCCTTATTATTTATATTACTTGTGATATTTCAGTGAGAGTTGAACATTCTGCTCCCTTTGGGCAATGACAGTGCCCCTAGGCAATGAACACTTGTTGTAAGACAGGGAATTTTAACCTTGATAGCAACTCCAAAAGCTGAAACCTGCTTTACTGGAAGAAGTAGGAGGACAGTTAGTTGATAACATCACGCTTTTCTTACTTCATCAGTGGGATAAGAGAATAGGGAGACCTATACTGTGGATGATGTATTGTGCTATTTTTAGTGCTATGCTTCAAAAAAGAAATGTTATAAATACAATTGTATCTATTTCCTGGCAGGCTGATGAAAGAGAGCTCAGGTTTACCCAGCACCAATAGCAGGAAACCAGGGATCCCGCAAATCGCCACACTTTCATTATCACCTTAGTTTAAGGAAAACTGAAAATTCACAGCAAGCAGCAGCACCTCAGCCTGCTCCAGTTACGTGGTGTTAGGTTGGGACTTTTGACCCTTATGTGTTTGTGAATCATGTTGTAGCTGTAGCTCAGGGAGTCTCCAGAGCGGGTGCAGCAACAGAAAGGAGAATTTTCAGTTCCCTTTCAGTGAGGCAGTAGTCCATGCAGCAGATGGAAGGAGATCCCCCCTCCAAGTTTTAATCGCTCAGTAATCAGCCAGGCACAACAGGGTTTTCTGGCATCAGCTCTGTAAATGACATGCTCACCCCAGTTGTTTTTGCCTGCCTTCTTGCAAGGGTGGTTTAGAAAACACAGCTTAGCTTCTGGGTTTGCTTTTGTCACTGGTAAGGCTGTCTGCCTTCTGCCCTCTGTATTTCTTAATTTTAGTTTCAACAGTGTTTTCTCCTTGCACTTGGTTTTGTTCTGACCCTGACAACAATAAAGGTAAGGACAGTCCTGGTTTGCTCAGGGGAGAGCAGGCATATTCTGCAGGAGGCCAGTTTCATGAAAGAGCTCTGCTTACACCCAAGGTGGGCAAGGGACTTCTCAGTACAGCATCTTAGTGAGCCCCCAGTGGGGACAACACACAGTGTGTTTCTTGTCTGGCCCTTTGAGGGGTGAAGAGGACACTACACAGAAGCAGAACTGTGGCCAGCTGCTTTGCATTTACGAAAAGAAAGGTGAGTGTGTACAAAGAAAGAGGTGCCCTGCTACATCCCCATGGGGATTAGTGCATGGCTGAATCAAGCCTGAGATGCTTTTGTGAGGAGATCACATTGTCGTGATCTTAGATATTTTGCTCACCCATGCAGTCCCATCCAGATGTCTCCTTTTTTTCACAACTGCCTCAATTTTTATGTAGTTTGCAAGAATATTTTTGTCCTTTCTGCTCCTCTTGGAGAAGAGTTGGATTTATTCTGCCACTGAGGAAGGGTTCACACTGTTCTAGGTTACTCACATCTCAGTGAAAGAAAATGTGTGATCTTTGAACAGCCTGGGTATCCTCCCAGAGTAAAAACTGGAACATTTATGAAATCTGACAGAGCTCTTAGTGTGGAAGAGCAGTTTCCCACTTAGCTATTTCACATATGCTAGTGTAAAGGTACAGTAGCAGTCCAGTAGGGTCCTATAACCTGGTGTGATCCACCAAATCTCATACAGATGCTTTACCTCAAAAAATATCACAACTGCAAGGTTTTAGGCATGTTTGGTAGTACCTCTAGAGAAGTCGCTGGCTAAGGAAACCTTGGGAAGGACTCTCACATCCAGAACTTCCTGTGAAAAGGATCAGATTCACAAAACTATTCTTGTCTCCTCCCAGACTCCTTTGGCAATGCTCATTTTCCTTATAAGAACCAGTGTGTGCTGGGTGATATATGCAGGTCATCTCATGGCTACCCATGATTTTGTATCTAAGTCTCCTGAGGACCATCACCTGTACTTGTAACCAAATTCCTATTGAAAAGTCTGTGAAGGGGATACTCTTCCAGAGTCTCATAACAGACCACCATCAGTCTTACCCTCAGAATCCTTGGGATCCTAGAGATTGCAAAAGTCTCCTCCCATCCAAGGAGTTGGTTTTTAACTTCCTCCTGTAAAACAAACAAACAAACAAACAAACAAACCCAAACAAAACCTTCTTTTTTTCTGTGCAGTGCATTGAAATCTAGATACACATTTGGAGAATTTCTATGCCCTGCAGAGCTTCCAAAGCAGGGACTTGAACCTGCATTCCTAATATACCCAGAAGCCAAATTAAAATTATTGGGGGTTTTTGGTTAGCAAGGAATGTTATACCTAGCTGTAGGTCTTGAGCTGGTTAAAGAGAAATACTTCTTCCATGCATGTGAAAGGCCTTTCATGCAGACATTGGGAGAAGGAGGTATGTTTATACACTTTTCAGCCAATGCTGACAAACTGGCTTTGCATGCAAACCTTCTGGTTTACCCAAGCAGTCTGTGGCAGCAGGGAGCATTTTTTCATGGTAAATCTGAAAAGCAAATAGAAAAATGACAAGGTTCTGGTTTAGCCTCATTGAGAGATGTTTTTCAGCATGAAATAAAACCTTAAATTGTATAATTGTTTTTAACAGTCTGAGTCCCACAGTAGTTCTCTTTGTGGTTCATCAATGGCTCTGATAGTGCACACTAGCAGTGATTCTTCACTGATTTTGGTGGCATTATCCCAGTTTTCAACCACTGTGGATTTGACCTCAACCCTTTGGAAATATTTCCAGCTTTTAAAAATCACATCATTACCTATTTGTGCTTCCAAACGTTGCACAAGTGAATTATTTTAAAGGGAAGGACTCATTGTACAGTTCAGACACCAGGATTCAGTTACGGTTCCACTTCGACTCAGCCTATCTACCAGCTCCCTTGACCCCGTGGCTGACAACCTGATGAATAGGACTGCAAGGAAGGTGCTCGGGCTCCTGAACTGTTGGAGCTTTTTTGATGCAAACCAAGTCTCCAAAATCTCAAATGGCTCATTTTCCAAAGCTATGAGGTTTTTTGCTCTGTCAGCATTTTCAGGAGCTCTGTCTGGCGACACTTGCTCTACAACTTATTAGAACAAAAGCTTTCTGCTTTAGTTTTCATTATTGTTGCTTTCTTTTGGGGTTCTGGTTTCCTGAGAAAATTCAGAATTTGAGAGGTTTGTTCTAAACTGGAATTACATGAAATTTCAAAATCCTCCTCAGAATGAGAGACCTTCCCTCTCTCAAAGACTCTATTTATAGTAAGCTGCCCTTTTTGCTGTCAGAGAGGGGCCAGATCATATGATGACTGTGTGCTCTCATGTGTTTTTAACTTAGATGAAAAAATTAGGTCTGGATTGAAACTAGGTGTAAAGTGCCTAAATTCAGATGTTACATTTTTATAACCTGAAAATGACGTAACTTTAAAAGGCAGAAATAAATAGAAATTACTTAAATCAAATTAAGTATTTTTCCATGGGGTGTGATTTAAATGTGACACGTGCTATCTTTAATATAGTCTGCAATCTTTTGGCATTTTAGCAAAATAACGAATATCATGTATTTTAAAGGTAGGCAGTTTATGCCTAATGAAATTTACTTTGGATACCAGTGTGTCTTCTGTATTAGATTGCTATAAAGATTTTAAAGGTCTTTTTCATTCTTGTCTCAGGTGCAAAACTTTTCTTCATACTGGAGGGCTTCTTCACACAGAAGAGAATAGGCCCTTCTCTGTGGAAATCTAGCAGCCAAATAATTCACAAATAGCTCTTACTTATTATTCATTGGCACAATCAAGCATAACTGCTCTAGATGAACAAATGAGTATGTCAAATAGAAGAATGGGGAAGCAGGGTTAAAGAATCCCATGATTCCAAATACACAACAGATAAAAGTCACTCCAGAAAAGTCATAGAGACCTGCCAAGTAGATTTCTTCCTTTGCAGTCACCCTTCAAGACACTTTAATATGCTTTTGCAAGGATCTGCTCTGACCCTGGCGTCACACATATCAGGGGAGGTCTGTGTGGTTTCATACCCAGGCTGCTAGTGGTGCAGGCATTGGTGAGGGGCACCTAAAGCCTGATTCCCAACAGCTCTATGGGACTTTGCTTCCCATTCTCATCTTCCTTTTCTTTCTTCCTACAGCCCATTTAGAGAAAAAAGTGGAAAACAGAAGCTCTGTCACAGGCATTTCCCCTCAGCCCCAGAGCTCCGTGATTTTGGCTCTCCAAGTTTTCCAGGGAGACCTTGTCCCAGAGCCTCTGTTGCTGGCTCTCTGGCTTCACCTCACAGAACCTTAATGTCTTGCCTGACCCATCTGCCCTTTCCTCATGCTTCAAAACCACCCTGAGCCTAGTGGAGTGCCTGGAGCCATTCCCAGGACCCCCATCTCCCACCAGCCTCCTCCAGCTGCCCCCAGTCTCAGGGCCAAGCAGCAGGAGGCGAGCCCCACTGGAAGCCACTCTGCCATGCAGTTTCATAATCAAACCCTGGCAGAGGCTACCCCAGCACCAACCACTGCTGAAATGTTGGTGTGGCCCCCATCATTGGAAGGGAACAACTGCTCTTCCTGCTGTGCAGGAGAAACAGGGATGGTAGGGGCCAGCACATTGTCTGGTTTAGCAGCCAAATCAGTGTATGCCTTTTGCCAACACGTGGTGGGACATATCCCAGCTGGGCAGTAGCGAGGGACCACCAATGGCACCCACCCAGCCAGGGCTGCTCCTCAGCTGCTGGACCCACAGCCAGACATGGGGCATTTCTGCCTGCACCTTGAGTCTTCCCCATTCAGTTCCTCACAGTAGCCATCACTCTTCCCTGCTAACAATGCCCTCAAATACTGATTTCCTGAAGCCACTTCTTTTAAGGTCATGATGTCCTTTTTTCTACAGCTTAATAAGCTTGATACCAACCATGGGGAGTGAGAGTGGGTTTGTAAATATTTGTATCTTCAGTATTATTCCTTTGATAGCAGACACTAAGACAATATTTCCCACATTAAAAGAGCTCTTGGGGAAGGTTTAGGAACTCTGGCCAGGCACAAATAGTTGCCTGGAGGAAGAGGAAAAACCTTGGAGAATTACCAGACTCTTTTTTTAAATTTTGAGACAAATGGACTTTTCAAACTTTGCCCTGAAAAGAGATCTGGTCATGACCTACTATAAATCTCATATGGCCATTTAAAACCTCACAGTGCTCTGGTTAAACAGCGTTGCACCAGACAAAACCTCCAGGGCATGGGGACATTGCTGCGGTTTTCCCCTTTCAAGCCTGTATATTGTCCCCATAACATATTGCCAATGTTCACAGGACCAAATGAGACTGTGGCCTTTCTTTAATGTACTCAGAGCTCTTGTGTCAAAAGCCTGTGAGGTCAACAGGAAAACGTGGAATGAAATCTCAGCCGAGTGTCGGTCTTTCCCAGGCTTCCTGGCAATTTCCAACTTCTCGCTCTATTGTTTTCATTTAATAAGATAGAGCTTGTCCCCCACTCAATTAAAAAAAAAAAAGATAGTTAAAAGAGCTAAGTCTGTGAAAATGAGCAGTTTTGTAAAAGCCTGGCAGATCTGGCAGATTCCCACTATTGCTGAACCTAATAACAAGCACATTCATTTTTCCAGTTGGAAACTTTTCCATGTAACCCCTCTCATGCAAACACCTCCCAGGACTTGTGAGAATGCAGAAAAAAGTGTTAGGCTTCTGATGTGAAATTTGTAGCCTACCGTTTTGAAATAGAGATGTTGAAAGGTGGAGCTCTCAAAGAACCTAATCTGGGGCTCCTCCAGGTATCAAATCATCTTTGGTTTTCCTCTTCCTCCTCCTGCAGGAGGGATTCACAGCACAGCACCTCTCTCTGTTAAAGCTGAAGAAGAAAACAACAACTGCAAAGTCATTTAGGGGAAATCAGAGAACTGTTTGGGAAGACAGCAAAACCTAAACACTCCTCTGAGGTTGCCACTCTCTAATTGATACAGAGATGTACTGTGACCTCTGGTTCAACTTCTCTTTTTGTGCTATTTTCTGTATTAGCATGTTATCTGCTTGTCAGCTGCCACCAAATTTTAACCTCAGGCTGCTGATATTTTCAGAGTATTGTGTAAAAATGAATGTATTTTCCTAAATAATTATAAGGGATTTAGTGCTGGTGAAAAGTGCCAGGTTGACACCTGATTATCCAGGAATTTCTCCTTTGTGTTGCAAGCATATCTGCCCCCATCCTGGAGCCTTGCATTATTTCCATGTGTATTTTTTATGTGTGCATACAAAGGGCACTGTTAAAGCAGACAAGAGGTTTAACATTCGATGGAGTTAGCTAATCTGAGACAACACCACATTATTCTCTATGAAATGCATGTTATTCTTTACTTCCATTTGATCAAAATGTAGCACTAACCATCTATTAGGATTACAAGAGCCATGACAAATTTCTGCCATTGTCCACTGTATATTGCTGTTCTCCTCTGACTGTGTAAGGTCTCCCACATTGGTTAGACCAGGCAATTTACTGCAGATCTGCCCTCCCCAAATTATTAGGGTTGTTTTTTATGGCCAAAAGTCTGGTATCACTATGGAACAGCAGTAAATTGGGGATCTGGTTTGCATTGTTCATATGTCAGTAATTTACCACATCAGCCTTTTAAATACATTATTGCAAACTCTATGAATACCTTCTCTGGTTAAAGAGGGAACGTATGGCAAATGAATTCTCGCTGCCGCATATGGAGAAGTCATACTACTGTGTCACAACACACTCCTTGGCTGCTTTGGAGTTGAGATCTGCAGGGATACCATGCACCAGGGTTCAGCTGCTGAACTGGGAGGGTAGCTTGAAAGGACTGGCAACTACAAACTCCAGAACTGCACGGACCTACCAGTCACTTCTCCAGTCAGTCCAAGAGCTACAGGAATGAAGGAAGCGGTGGTCTGGCCAGTGTAAAAGGGGAAGGAATGTGTGTTCCCAGATCATGAAGTGAAGGTAAAATTTGGAAGGAGGAAAGATGAGTCTCTGTTGAGTCAAGAAATTCTATGCTACTTTTTACTAAGACCGTGCATTGCCTGAAAGAATAGATTTTACAACACTGTTTTCAGGTTGGATAGGCTGCAGTTTGAGTCAAATCTTAGTTTGTGTGAATGTTTAGGGTATTCAAAGGCACTTTCTGCACCTGTGCTGAAAAAAAATAATTACCCTCAAAAGTCTCACTTTTCTTTTTTTTTTGAGAAGTGACACCCAGCTCACATGGCAACTCCAATTCTAAGATTAACAACACATGTTTCCAAAACTGAGATGTAAACAGGGTTTGCTTAGCTATGGAATAATTGCCTTAGGTTTGTCTTGCACCTGGTAAAGAAGTTGCTAAAGGCAGTGTTGCAACCTCGAGGGGGTTAGCTTAATTGCTAACTAAAACAGCATTTTAATGGCTTTTAATCTTGATGCCATCTTTTGAGGGGGCAGAGTTTTTTATCTGGTTGCAGGGCCACATGGCTGAGGAGTATCTTATTTAAGTTACATACATCTTTAGTTGACATGACTCACGTTACAATTGGACTGATTAAGCCAGCCCTGTGTATGAAAAATAAGCAAACGAATGTAAAACACATCACGATATTAGCAGAACCACAACAAGCTAATTGATGATGGACAATGCAGTCATTAAATCAAGGTCACAATCAAGATCTAAGCCAGTAAATCAGAGCTTTGAGTTAACAAGCAAACACATTCAATGCAGAAGGTAATCAGCTTTAAATTATAAGCTTGACATAAGATGGAACTACATCCAGTTTTCCATCAGGAAAAACTGAAGAGAAGCCAGCTCATGTTTCAACCAAGCTCCTCACAAAGGTTCAAGTCAACACAAGGCAATCAAAGACTACATTCTTCAGTCCTTGCCAGTGGTGCATGGAGGACTGGTGCTGTTATGGTTCAGCCCATGGAAGTGCACCCATCAGAGCAAACTCATTAGGGATGCGCAGTTTAGCATTTCCTTCTCATGCCACATGATTATCAAGTATGATTAGTCTTCTGCTCTTATCCTCTCCTGGCCATCAAACTCAAATCAGAGGTCACTCTGAAAATCATATGCTGTTGCAGCTTTTAAATTATTGATGTAATATTTATGAAAATACTCTTTGAAGAATTACAAGGTAAGAACTGTGAATAACTTTTGGAATAATTTACCAGCAGTAAATGACAGATTTAAGAATCTGGCATTTGCTTCTAGGCTTGGAAACAATTAGTAAAGACTTTTTGTTTTTCGTTGCCAAACACCTATGTGCTCATGCACATGTGAAATAAAGAAGAATCCTTCCCTTAAAGGAAAGTAAACTGTTAGGATTTGTCCTTTCTTCCCAAGGATCTTTATTTTACACGGTTGGTGGCTGCCAGCACAATGAAAGAAGAGTTTAGGCCAACATAATGACAGAACTTGGAAATGTGACCAGAAATGTGGCAATGCTTCTCACAGCTCCATCCTTTTTCCTGAATAGATGGAGCCTGGCTTTCTGGGTGTGGTCAGTGCATCCTGGTTTCTAGACTGTAGATCACTGCTGAATATACCCATGGCCTTTCAGGCAGGAGCTACAGCCTGAGGTGTGACACACAAGTCTTTTGTGCAGTCCATGTCCCAGCAACTAATGACAACCTTCCCAAGCAGGGAAAGCACATAAAACCCACATTTAGCAGGAACCACCTCCTTGGGAATAGCTAATAACTTTATCAGCATGTAGTCTCTCGATGCCTTTTCTAATAATGGTCACTTCTTTACCCTAAGTTAGGACGTTAATAGGAATCTGTTCACATCTTGCCCTGATGACTTGTAATCTAAGACCACAGCTGACATTTGTGCTTTTTATCAGATAAATTCTAATAATCATTAAACAAAGTTTTTTCAGGTGTATCTCACAGCTCTTATTCTTATGTCACTCTAGCTATGCTGTTTCATCCTGTAAACTTAAGGATGGCAATATGAATAATTAGCTGCTGTGTTGTTACAGCATCTGATTTATACTTATTTCCAGTTGGCTATACCGCCTTTCTTTGTATCGAAACTCATGCTGTCTAACCCTGGAGAGCACAAAGCAAGTCTGCAAAGTTTTAGTCCATGAGATCATCCCAGTAATTTGTTACTGCAGGCACTGTCTGTCTAAATTTATTTCCCCATGTTAAATAATTGCGATATTGTTTCTTTAAAACCCTTGACAACAAAAATCAAAACAACCGTAAATAACCCACAGACATATGGAAGTGTTTTGGGAAAGAAAGTAAATTGCTGAGACTCCTTAAAAATGGAAATCTACCAAGGAAACCCCAGCAGTCTCTTTGACAGTCCGCTCTAAGACTTTTCACTCGCTTTGATGTTGTTTGTAATTTATGCTCCTCAGAGGCTCATAGAAGGAAATCATCTATTTTAATAATGTGAAACCTTCTTCTGCCCACCCGGGATGGGAATTCCTGCTCTGTTTCCTGTGCCTCTCTGAAAGGGCCAGAGCGGGAAGGAAGGCTGAAAAATCGCATGGCTGTTAGTGATCAGAGCCATGGCATCGCCTACCATTCCAAAATGTCTGCCCAAACATTACTTATCTCTCACTGATAAGGGTACATGTTTAGGAAAGCTGTCTTCTTAAGCTCACTCTCCACAGTAGTGTTATTTCACTATGTTAGTAATTCGTAAGGACAGGTTATATGGTGACAATTATAGTACAAAAGCAATTACTGAAATAGTCCCTTTAATTCAAAATTATTTTAATTACTAGTGATACTTTTTTTTTTTTTCTTCCTCATTTCTGTGCTAAGTCTCTTTGTGATTCAAAAATTGCCACTAGGCTATCACCTTTGGTAATTGCCATTCTCTGAGCTGAGTGAACAAAGGAAAAATTAAACTGGAGTGTGTCAGGCAGGCAGAATAGGAAATATATGATCCTGCAGGAAAGCTACTCTCTTCCTAATTACCCTGCAATTGCCAGGTTCAAAATGTAATTTATGAGCAGCATAGATAAAATGGCCACATTAGTCCATTATTTCATGATAATCTTTTCTACTCTTGCTTTCAGAAAGGAAGGATTTTGCAGCTCTCGGTGCATAGGCACTGTCAGCAGTTCCTCTGGGCAGTGATGCTATACAACTGCACTTGAAAGATACTCTCTCAAAAATGTAAAGCAGTCACCTAACAGCTAGGTATTATAGAATGAGGGAGGTACTGTGAGGTACACTTAAATAAATAAAGCATGACCTGGTGGGCTGCCTCAGACACTGTTGACCACATTTGGAAACAGATCCGGAATGTTTGAAGGAGAAAGAAGTTTTCCAGCCTGCTGCTGCACTTTCCACTTGCTGTGAAATGCACCACATGCAGCAAGCGAACCTCATAACACCCGCAGGGTCCATTTTACACTGAGATTGAAGCAGCCTATAAAAGGATGGAGCAGTGGGTAAAGCCAACTGGGGTAAAGCCAACATGTAAAGCCAACATGTGTTATGCAGCTGGCATGTGGTTTCAGCTGTAGAGTTGGTGTCGAAGGCCAAGTCTATACTTCAGTCAAGTTGGGGCAATGACTTATGTAGCCATCGGAGTGAGTTTTAAACACACAGCTAGAGGACACTCGTGGCCAAACAGAGCTCAGGAACAGTTCAGTGCCCACACAGTTATTCTTGGGTGGCTTTCAGTGGGATGCAGTACTTCAGATGTGTCTCACCAGGGCTGAGCAGAGAGGAAGGATCACTTCCCTCCACCTGGTCGCAGCACACCCTTACTAGGGTGCTGCTGGCTGCCTTTGCCGCAATGAAGCGTTGTTAGCTCATGGTGAGCTTGGTGCCCATCAGGACCCTCAGGGCTTTCCCTGCCACTGCTTTCCAGACAGTTGATCCCCTTGGCTAGTGCATGGTGTCTCACCCAAGTGTTACAAGCCCAGGCCACATAAGTCCAGAGATTCTGTCTAGTGGTGCGCAGAGGCACCTTGCTGGGCAGATCTGCATCATTCAGCTACTTCACATGTTTCAGTCACCAGCCCCACAGACCACAGAAAAGCTGGCTCTGCGAGCTTCCTCTCCTTCCCACCTCCTACGATTCTCCTCCACCCTCTTTTTTTGTCTGCCTTATGTCCCAGTTCTTCATTCAGTTTTTTTCACCATTGAAATCTTTCCAGTTAAACTAAGAGAAACGAATGCTTGCATTTAAACTACCACTGCGTTTTGTGGTCAACATCCTTATAAAGCTAATTTTGTCAAGACAGTTTATACCTTTTATTGCAAATAAAACCAGAATCAATTTTGGTTGTCTGCAAACCAGGAGGATAGCAATGCTTTGTTTCACATTTGGGCTGGTTTTGAAGTGTTTCATCACAACTGTGAGATGGCAAAGTTAAGGTGGGATTCAGGTACCTTAACACAGGCATCTGAAGTCACTTGAGAAGCCCTAAGATTCACAAGACATCTTTAGGCCCCTAAGAGGTTCATATGGCAAATGCAGCTAAGTACTGCTGAGGTGGAGCACAGGCAATGTATGGTGGCATAGAGGTAAGTAAATGTTACCTCTATCCATTAAAAAAAGGCAAGGCAATGCAAGAAGAAAAGAGAAGGATAAGGGGGAAAGGCACAAGGGAAAGCCAAATAGTGAAAGATGAAATGCCAAGTGCAAAGGCATTTTCCCCATTGCAAAGGGGAAAATTATCTTGCTTAATTCTGCATATGATGTGCAAGCCTTTGAGTCGACTGTCTGAAAATTCAGTGCCTCTGAGGTCTACACAAAGCCCATAAATATCTTTCTGTGGTGGAATCTACATCTATAAGAAACTGCTTGTCCCTTCCCTGAGAAAGCATTTGGTTAGCTTGGGAGTTTCACTCCTAAGTATTCGCTTTCAGTTCCCTGCACAGAATATGAGCAGAGTGCTCCTAGGAATGGGACATGCCTGCCCTGATTCATTCTTCTGTGGTTTTGTTTTAACATTGCCCCTGAGGAACTGGCTATTTTTAATGACTTTTATGATTAATAAAACTGTCTGAAGGCCTGCTGGGGTCTTCAAGCCAGTCATCAACAAAGTCATCTAGCTCTTTCCTCTAATTTCTAAGCTAATGGCAAAAACCATAGACTTGATCTTTCTCCCCAAGCTGAGGCTTGTCTAGCAGTGTTTCAGGGTCATGTCAGGATGGTAAAAAAAAAAAGTCCCAAAGAGTTACTTCCTTGCTACAGTGACTATGGAAAATCATACTCTCCTGGAAATCTGTCTGTCTCATCTTCTCTGCAAAGCTCTTGTGCAGAATCTTCTGCTTTTCCCCAGCTGTTTTCCAGCTGCAAGCAGGTGACCTGATACGCTTTTAAAGAAATACTGAATGTGCACCCTTACAGCTGGGCACTGAACTCCCAGCAGCAACACATGTTGACTCCTACACCTTTAACAGCCTCCCTGCTGGATCACACTGCTAAACATACATTCATGGTCTGAAGAGGTCCACCACTTCATGCAGCACATCATCCTGGACCATGCAGGACCTTTTGAGAAGGGTTTTTGAGATACTACTGTACAACCAGAGTGTCAGAAAAGGACTATTAGCCTGGGGGCAGAGAGAAGAAGAAGCCAGCACAGCTCATTGTGGCACTGGGAGGGAGAAGCAACACTAATGAGCAATATTTCTCCCTGCTCCCATGCTCTCTCCCTACTGTCATGCGTGCATTTTCATTCTGCCTCCCTGGGAGAGGCAGGGAGAACAGAAGATACCTTGTAGAATAGGCAAAGGCACTTAGGCATGCTTTATTGATACTGTAAATTCATAAGAAACCTAAAAAGGTGCATGGCAGTTAATGAACAGCAAAACATACAAGATATGGATGGAAAGGTATATTGGAAGATATAAGTTTAACTACATCAGGACACAGCATGGTGCAAGACCATTTTTTTTTATTAACATTTCATACAGTTCTAGTGCTTTTCCTACTAGTTGGTAGCACATTTCATAGAAATAAAGGATTGATAGCATCCTGCAGGAGGGTGCAGCTGGACAGCCACTGAGTCCAGACATACTGGTACCACGTTCTAGATTAATAAAGCAAATAAAATTATAATTACTTCATAATTTATTTCTGCCTCCCCTCATCATCTGTGTGTGCATGAACAAGTGAAATTTGCTTTCCATGGATAGCATCTAACAAAAGGATGCAATTCACATTTTTCTTCTGAATTGCGAAGGGCAATTTATATAACTCTTTCTTACCATATATTTATATATTTGAGCTTATCATATTTATTCATTGTTTTTCACAGGCCACATGATATCTGAGTAAGGCACAGTAGGTTACTAGCACGGGCTGCTCTCGATCTTAAAATCCTTCATCAAGTATCCGCACACTGTGTTGCTGCGTTACAGTTGGTCAAATCCTGATATTCTTACTAGACATACCATTCCTGCTCTTCAAGAGCACTTCTGGGTATGCCAATCCAAGCTGTAAAGTGTGATGCTACTAAGCCAGAATAAGGGGTCAAGAACCTGAGCCTAGTCAGAATGGGAGTAATTTTTTTTCCCAGTGGCTCAGACCCCTGAAAAGATAAGGCTGCACCACAGGCAAATATTCAGCAGCTAAAAATTGGGTTTAGCATCCTTTGTTTTGAACTACAATGTCAATAATAGATAAACAGCATGTCCTAGGCAACTCTTTCTAAAAACATATTAAAATAATCTGGGATGTTGCTGGAAACCAGGCTGTACTTACATCAGAATGGAGAACATAAGAACCTTTTACAAGTCTTCAAGTAATCTCAAACTAATTAGCTTTTAACATCCTCTCTGCTAGAATTCTGGGCTTTATTAGCTGTTCTGCTTGCCATTCCTGAGACTCTCTAATGTCTTCTGTAGAACAACTATGCATTTTTTTCCAGGCATTTGTCATTTCTTGAAACATATAAAAGAGAGCACTTGGATTCAACTAACAGACCATCTAAATGCTGCTCTGCATAGCAAATGATATATGCTGACAAGGAGTAGAAGTCAAATTTTCTTTATATCGTACTTTATGGGAAGCAAACCTACTTAAAACAAGCTCCTTCTCAAGGCAGCATATTGATTAGAGCTGACAGGCCGAAAAGACCTTTGGGAGACAACAGAATATGGCTTGAGTCAAAGAGTAACACTAAAGCTGGCAGCAGCAACATTAAGAGTCAGTAAAACCTGAGAGAGTTTGTCTCACGCTGAAATTTATTGCACCCATTTGGACAGCCATTATGGTAGTTAGTAATTTTATCTGCACAAGTTCATCTGTATTTGGACTCTCAGAGCTTAGCGAAAGGTCTTGCAAGGCAGAACCATACTCAAGGCCCTGCTGACTGAGGCAAAAGACTGCCGTGCTGAAGTGAGGCACAAATGTGTCTGAAAATTACAAAAGCCTGTCCGCTGAGATGGCCAGCCACAACGTGAGTTATATTAACAGTAACTCTGAAAGAAGATGATGGTACACCAGTGCAGACAGGGATTTTCCTAGTCTGCACTGCAGTGGTTGTCTTCTGTGGCTTGATGAAGCTGTCATTCACAAGCAAAAATTGCTGTTTTCTTGGATACAGGTACATCTATGCCTCATGTTCTAGGAGGTGAATGAGACAAGAAAAGCAATACCCAGGCTAATTTCCAGAGAAGTGATACCAGATTCTCTTGGTGAGACCTTTTGAAGATAGCGGATTAATGCTACTCTATAGAACATTTTCCATTGCTCCTCTGCCTTACCTAGTTTCTGAAACTACCATGAATAATATTCCATATCTTCAGTGATGACCAGTTCCAGTGCTTAACTACAAACAGCATCTCTTCCAGTGAGTTGAAGCCTACCCTACCAAAGACTAAGCCACTGGAAACACCTTCGAATAGATCAGTGAAGGATCTATTCCTGAGACAGGTGGTACTGATATCTGTTGAATCTGACAGGGAATTAGCTTTTAATAGTCCTCCAATAAGAAAGTGAAGTAACGGGTTGGGAATGGATATAGGTCTTCATATTGCATACCACCCCCAGGTAGAGAGAGTTCACTGAACCCAAAAGGTAAATTATGAAAAGGAATCTGCATTAAACCTCTCTTGCTTCCCATATAGTTCACAATGCATATGTGGGTTCACATGAAGGAAAAACCACAAAAGCCATTTCCCTTGGTGTCAGGAGGACATCAAATGCAGTGTTGTCTGATTGCATCTTCTCAACAACTTCACCTACTGACAATTTATTTCTGTCCCCCAACTCCTCCCAAAAATAAGTCTCTGTAGAAATGGTTTCCTGATCCCACACTGGAGGCAGCAGGGTGGCTGTTCACAGACCATTCTCAAAGCTGTTAATCATTCTCCAGGCTGTTGGTCCAAGGGCATGTTCCAAGGACAGTATAAGACACATAGGCTGTGCCTGTTACTTTTTCCTTTTAAGTCACTGTACTTCAAGCCATTAAGAAACTACCAAGGTAAGAAGACTCTATAACTCCTCTTCTACTAAAGAGTTAACTTTCCTGGACCAAAGAATTTCTCTGCTCCTGTTCAGCTGATGCAAGGTCAACGACAAACACACTGAGGAAGTCAGAGTTGCTTTATTTTTCTTGTGAGCAGGTCAAATAAAACACTGCTGATGCTCCATTTATCTGGAGCGACAAGCAAACACTTGGCAGCAGAGGAAAGCATACACTGGAATCTGGCACCACGCTCCGAGCACAGCTGTCAGCCTGCTAACTAATCACTTCATCCCCACACTAATGCTGCTCCAGGTCTATTGGACACTTTCATCTCAGATACCCGAGCACACAGTCCTCCTGATAGACCTATTTATACAGAGATGTCACTATTTATTGTTATGCAGCATTTTGGTTTTGGAGGGATTTTTTTAGCCGAGGTATTTTTCGGTGCTTTTCTCTTTCCTACTATATTTCTTTAAGGTGGGAGCTGTGATTCTGCTGCTTCCAGTATCAACCAGGCCTTAGGGCCTCTTGCCAGAGTGAATTTTCTTGAGGGTTTTGTGTGTGTGTGTGTGTGTGTGTGTGTGTGTGTGTGTGTGTGTGTGTGTGCGTGTGTGTGTGTGTGTATGAGCTTCATAGCTTGTTTTTCTAAAAAGCCTTTCCTAGCAATTTGTTTTTCTTTGTCGACTACTCTGGCAATTAAGCTGCAATTACACAAGGCACACCTGACTCTCTGAAGAGACCTGATTTACCTTAGGTTTGCATTATCAGATGATACTTGTAGTCTTGTCAGCACAAACTATTTAAGCAACTCCCAAGGACAGTGTTAAAATATAGGTGGAGTCTATGAACTCTGTTCTTGTCAGCTGTGCTTTATTAGTTGTGCTGTGGAAAGGTGGTGCGGCTAAGGTAATGCAGTGCTTTCACAGAAGCATTATATATTGTGACAAGCTGAACAACCTCCAGGACTCTCACTCATCATGACTCCTATTTCATACCTCATCCATTACAGGAATGAGGTCTGAAAACATTTCTCTGTTTCCTAAAGACATTAACAGACTCCTGGGAAATCGTTTACCTAGAGAAAGGGAAGTGTCCAGCCTCATTTTTTTGCGTTCAGGCCAAACAGACAACCATGGCAGGGCTAGCAGCCCTTTTTTGTTAGTGAGTGATAGGTTTTGGCAATCACTAACTGCAAAGGACTGAGACAGTTAATTGGTTTCACGCTCTTGGTTAGCAAAGGTACAAAACCATAAATTTGAGTTACTTCCGTACTGTGTTCAGAACAAGGATATCCAAGTGCTTTTTGAAAAACAACAAAGGACATCTCCTAACACACTGAAGGTAGGCGAGTTCAGTCATCCCCGTGTATGACTAGGGTAGTGACCAGAGTCGTGAAAGGGTCAACTGGTTTGGTAATTCAGTCTCAACATGGCAGACCTGAAAATACAGCAAAGGCTCCTTATACTCCCATTTGTATGTTAAGTACAAAACCAACCTTCGTATTTTAAACTATGGAGGTATCTGTCTGTCCTCAAGCAGGCACATTCCAGAGTTTATGGTATCATCTCCCTTTCCTCAGCACGATTTTGGCCTGAAACGAGTGGATGACATCCATATTCATTCTGTAGGCTATCCTTATGGTGCTATTACTTGGCATCCATTCTACAGTTGCCTCAGAAAATACCACCATATGTTCTATTACAACATTGGGATGGCCTGATCTGCAAGCCCAGATAGAT